>OY284483.1:15315675-15476455 GCA_958336345.1 Dorcus parallelipipedus
CCCGAACCGGCCATAATGCCGTCATCAAGTCTGTTCAATGCCTTACTGAAACAGAGATCTCAGAATCGACATACCGATAGATGGGCAAAGCTAAACAAGTGTCGCCAAGCGAAAGAGGCTATAACGGCCCCATCGCTTAAACTGACACGATTCTGTATGCAACTACCCAGGAAAAGACTACGTTTATTCGTAGGAATACTCTCGGGCCACTGCAAATTGAACAAGCATATGCATCGCATAGGACTAACAGACAGCCCAATCTGCAGAGGTTGTAATCTAGAGGAAGAAACGGTTGAGTATATCCTTTGTGATTGCCCAGCACTTGCCTCAATCAGAGGTTCCATGTTAGGGGATTTCTGGCCTGACATGGCTGGAATTCGCAGTGCCTCTCCGTCAGACGTTCTCGGCTTCATCGAAAGAGTGGGATGGCTCGAGGAACGCTGACAGTTAAACACTGCTGAACATGGGGGTAGTACAATGGGCCCAAATTGTGGCCTAAGTGCATGTGGATTCTCATTCACCCCCCACACCAAATCCAGAATCCAGAATCCAGAATAGTTCAGTTGCACTGCGAATTATCATTAACTTTTTATATGCTGAGGTTGAGAAACCTGGAACGAATTATCGCAGCCAAAAAAATTCAAAACTGTACCGTCAGCAAGCAACGTGATGGTTACGGTATTTTGGGATATTCATGGTCCAATTTTAACAGATTTCTTAATTAACCGAAACACTATAAATTTAAGAGTTTAGTTTAACAGGTACTTGGGACGTAAGAAATTTATGTCGAATGAGTAGGTACAAAACTAGCTTTGCAGGCAACCAAAAGAATTTTTCTCTGTCGGTATTTGCAAATTGCCTGATTTGATGTCCGATGGATTTTATGGAAACTAAAAGGTTATTTATTAATTTCATCAAGAAGATAAATTTGGATAAGTTTATACTAAAGAAAGTACATTATTTTGAAAAATGTCTTTGCTTTAACTTTGTATTAGTGTTATCGCTGTAGGACAAATCTATACTTCCCTCGTATTTGTACATTTCTTCTTTAAAGTGATTCAGTACTTTGTTATACAGATGGAAATTGGATCAGATCTTAAGACTTGTTTCCGTATGTACTCGTATATAATCCATTCACGATCTTTTTAAACTCAGAGTAGGCCATGTTAGGGTGACATTTTTGTTGATACCTCCAAGTGAATATGTTCCATTTTAATTTGATGGTTATATTTTTGAAAACACACGCCGAAAAACATTGAAGATTTTTAGCATTTTGACTTAGTATTAAAAGTCACAAGTAATTATTTGTTTTAATGCTATTATTTTACTTTCTTCGTGCCATCGTAGAGTATAAAAAGCAATATTGTCGATGGGAATGACGTTAAAGCGTCAGAAGTTTACATTTGTCACATTTTCAGTTCTATCAAAATTCATGTACGTAACTTAACGAAAAAAAAGCATGGCCCTCTAGAGTCTAAAAAGACCGTGAATAGATTATATGAACACCAATGAAATTTCTTAAAAGGGGGTCTACTGCTTTCGTTATCTGGGACGCCTTCAGTTGCTCGTGCAACTTTTTGTTGGAGTTTAAATTGCAATATTTTCATGTTGGGGGCGTAATCCCATAAAATAATCCCGTATTTTACCAGTAAGTGAAACAGGGCAAAGTATGTACCTACATACACTATGAACAGCTTCTTCATTAATAATAATTTATTAATTTAGTTGGATGTACGATTAATAAATTTGAACTTCTCTCATACTTCTTTAAATATCGATATCTTATTGTACAGTCGCAATCATAAATCATGACATAACCATCATCGTGGACATTTTATTTTTGGTTTTCAAGCAAAAAATAATTTACGACATGCCGGAGTCACTTTTAAATAGTAAAATTTGGGATGCATTTGACGTTCACAATTTTGAAGGAGATATGTATTATACTTATACACAGGATGCGACGATTATATTTACAAGGAATCGCTTAAACATATGGATTTCCTCCGAAAGTGTAAAACGCTTCATCTTACCTGCAATACATCGCAGATTTTTTTTTTAGTTTAATTAAAGAGTTGTTATCTTATTTATTAAATGCAGCTGTGGAATGTGAGTATTCATTTAACGTACCATGAATCAGTTCATTTGCACTTTTCACCGCAAAATTTGTTGTTGCCTTTCTGATAATAATTTTTGTATATCAGGAAAGTAATTTGTTGACCTTCGCGACGTCAAAGGTTTCGTGAAATGCAGCGAATTAGATGGATAAAAAACAAATGTAAAATCGACGATCGAAAAAATTTGAAACTCAATGCCTGGTAGAAAGCAAAAACCTGCAAAAGTCAACGAAATATTGAGTACTTGATAAAAAGAAACAAATGAGAAATGAAATAAACTACACGCAAAAACCGATTTTGTTAAATGAAACAAAATTATGTCAACTCAACTAATTATTCGTTTAAATAGCAGCGAACAAATCTTCATTCATGTCAAATAAATATTTCAGTTACAAGAATTTAGTCAAGTCAACAAAACTTTACTTGTGTGATATTAACAAAGAAATAAGCATTTTTGTTATTGTAAGTATATAATTTCATTGAAAAATTAAATCAAAAAAGTAAATTTGTTGCTTTAAAAAAATATTCTAACCAAATTTTTTGCTTCCTTGAAAACATGACTTTTCGAAGAATTTTTTGAATGAACAAATTGTAGTTTGAATGAAATAAATTAAGTTAAAGATATTAATTTATTTACGGTAAACAACTGGGTGTACAAATAAGAAAAATGAAATAATAAAAAATGAAGTAATTGAAAATCAGGAGACTAACAAAATGAATCTAGAAAAACGCTATCATAACATTAAAAATGTAATCAATTTGATAATTTAATAAAAAATAAGTAAAAGAAAAATTGAAATAATCAACAAGAACATAAATAAATATATATTTCTTGTTTTTCTTGATTTCATTTCTGTTTGTTCCATTCCTCATTCATTTTTATTTCACTGTATCTGATACAATATTAATCTGTGGTGTTAGCATTACGAAGTAAAATTAATTTGACTTTTAAAATCTTAGTATTACGTTTGACACTTTTCACTAATACCAATTCAAATTACATAGCCAAAGCAAAATATGTAACACCTATGTATTCGCGAAATCAAACAAAGTAGGCGATCTCTGGTGGTCAATATTGATACCATCGAGAGGGTGAACAACATTTTACGGATTGCTTTAACATTGAAAACATCAGAAAACATGCACCAATCAAACTTTCGTATTTAACGCAACTGCAATGTTGTTCACCCTTTTATCGGCCATGTTGCAATTAACAGAAACCTCTCGTGTTGACAATTGGGTCGCGAATAATCCCCTCCTTATCTATTTGTTGTAGCACCATGCCGTGAAAGTCTAGTGAGAATGTGGTATTCATGTATGGAACTAAATTTTGACAATGTCGACTTAGATTTTAAGGTTATTCCGAATTAGGCAATGTTGCAATATTTTCTTTTCTTCACGAGGTGTAGGCATAGGTGTAGGTAATTCACGGCCAAATTTACATAAAGTTGAGAATTGACAACACCGCTTAATCAATCTGATTTTAGTTATCACAATTTGACGTATGTTAAAATGACATCAAATAAAATTTCTCTAATTTAACATGATAGCCAACTTACTGGCTTAAAATCACGGCCTACTGCGATAACAAATAGATAAGGAATAGCTAATAATATTGAAATGTTTTGATAATTTGTTTTAAAAATAAGAAGCGATTACTGCATGTTTGATTTCGATAAGCACATGTTCATATTCCGCCAGGCTTGCAGCAGTGCTTACGTGGGGGGCCTCTGTTTCTTTTCGAACGGTCGGGTTGTAAATCTGTCCAATAAACTTTTATCTGGCGTTTCCGTACATGTACGAATATCATCACACCGTCACTGTAGGCGCCAAGCGTAAGCGATAGAGTCATGCAAACAACATAAACCAATCTATCTTGACATTTCAAATTGTTTTTCTAAACTCTTATGTATAGATTGCTTTGTCAAAACTGCAAACGTGCGAGCCAAATGCGTGAGGATATCACGTTACGTTGGGAGTTTAGGCTTAATGGTAGTCTGGCTTGTCTCAGTCCGAAAACAGGCCTTTTTAAAAACGTCAATTTCCACACTTGAATAAGTAAAATTTATAGGTGTTCGTGAGACAGGAACAAAACAACCCCATGGAGTAGTAGAGTGCTCTTAATTTTCTAACATCTGCAAAGGCAGCATGTGAACCAAAATACCACGAACGGAATTGGCTGAGGTGATTTTGAATTTTCGCTGCAAGTTCGAGGGCGGAGCTTAATTGTTTTCATGTTAAGAAAAAAGACGCATAGAGGGCAGATAGCATTTTCGCTTAAACGGAAACGGTCGAAATTGAATTTTCTTTAGTGGAGTTTCGCAGTTTTCTTAGGCGCTTGTAGTCTTGATTCGAAATTGTATTCTTATATAATTCGGTGGTTGTTAAATCATTTTATAACAGTCCGATTAAGCTTAGTGACAAAGAGCAATTAAAGTAACACACGGCGCGCCGCGAGTGCCGCGAGTGACTAAAAAGGAATTATGATAAGTGCGCGAGTGTCACGGATTAACGCGTATTGGTAAATTTGCATGTATTTGTATTTTCTCCATCGCATCTTTGGTGGCATAAATAAAGCGAGACTAAATTAAAGTACATTAATTCGTTGTCGAAAGAGTCAGTAATGTTCATTATTATCATTACATTTAGAGAACTTAAATCAAACTATTTTTATTCACTTGACTGCGAGTATTAAAACGCATTAGTGATTTTCATATATAAAAGCTTTGATTGTCAGCGTTCGTAACTTGTAGCCGAGTTCGTTAATTCATCAACGGCATTTGTCATTCCCTACATCTACTGGGGACTTCCAATACAGTGTACGTTAGAAGCCACCACATTCTAAGGGGAATTCTCTCAAGCAAATTATAATCCAGACAATTTGTCATACATTCCTGACAATTTTTTTGACCAAGGTTTTCACACCCTGTACATGGGGGAGGGCCAACCTGTTGTCTTGGCTGTGAGATTTGCAGGTAAATGATAAGCGACTGTCTCGAGACTGCAAGGTCAAAAACACCCATAGTGTAGCACCAGGAAAAGCAGTCGAAGGGACCTTGCGCAATTAGGGGTTCGATAGGTTTAGCCGACGAAAAGAACGACGAAGAGAGAGATTTGAAAAAAGGTACCAAGGGCCACTCTCTCAAGGCGATCGGAAGTGGCTGGGAAAGTCCCCTACCCATCGACCTGAATTAATTAGGTTAATTAAAGAAGGCGTTACTCCTATATCTCCCCAAGGGGGAGTCCTTGAAAAACCGGGTGATTGCTTTTGATTTACCTGCAGATTGAGCGCTAAGGCGGCAGGAATCACATACTTTGCCAAAAACATCTGACTGATTCATTAATTAACTCCATTAATTAAGTACTCTGTCGTCCCACCAAGACACTTTAGACGTTGGTTTATTAAATCGAACAAGTCTTTGAATACCTGCAGAGTTACAGACGCTATACTAAGACTCTAACTTTGAATCTCAATTAATTACTGATAAATCAGGAGTGGAACTCTCCAATAAAAACATCGGTGTAACATTATACCACCAACGGTGTGAATCGGAAGTAAAGATATCGCGCCGATACTCGAAGTCGAAAACTACTACGAAAGTCACACTGTATTTCCGAAAATCGTGATTTCTTGATTAATTGTATTTATTTCAAACAACCAGGGTTTTTACACTCAATTTCTCTGATTCTATAGAAGAGGAGAAGCGGAGTTTTTTCCCTATCAATTTTATTACAGTAAATAATTAATTAATTTTTAATTGTTGCGTTTTCATTATCAACCTGTCTATTTCCTTACTAAAGCTAATTGTACAGTCGCACCAAACAAAGAATCTGGGGAAAGCATAACGTAGGGTCATTTACAATTGATAATTGGATCATAATTAGGTCATAGCGAAAGTAATTTCGACACAGGGTGCATTCCTTCGGGTCATCCACCCGATAATACCATCTGTTGTGTTGAACGAGTCGAGGCGCCCAGCCGTTAGCAGGTAAGCGGGCCGAAACTTCGAAGTCATAAATCGTACTTGTAAATTCCCGTAACGTATATTTATTTACTTACGCAAATTATTTGTCTGTTTACTTGTCAGTATTAATTAATAACAGTAATTACTGGGCCCGTTACAATATTGAGGTGAAAAAAGTCCACGATGAAAATAATTTCTTCAAAATCGAAATTTTTATGCAATTTATAAATATCTACAAGAGTCACTCTAAATATTCTGATGGGCCACTCCGTGACCCACCACCATGGGTTCGTCATCACTGGTCTCGAACATTGGTGGCGAACTTTTTACATGCGCATGCCAAAAATTTACAAATGATTTGACCAGTTGCTGATGTGCCAAGCAGAAACAAAATTTTGTTTTTACATATTGTAACGAAAAAGAATATATAAATAATTTATGAACGTATAAAATTATATTACAGTAAAACCTCCCAATTTTCTTAGCCGGACAGTTTTTAATTCCCCATTTATGTAATTTACATGCATTTTTACCTCTATTAGGTGAACTGTTTGCTGGTCATGGTCGGTGTCACTGTATTTTAAGTCGTTCGCGTGCCAGTAAAATTCTCGTACGTGCCATCTGTGCCATGCATGCCATAGATTTGCCATGCCTGGTTTAGAATGTATCAGAAATTTTTTTGACAAATCTAAAAACAATTGCCTAATTAGTAATCATTAGAGCTTCAATTATTCAACTATCTAAAGAAACTGAAGAAGCAAAAAGTAAGATTACAAAAGATATTTGCTGCATCATACATAAATGTCCAACGATGGCAATGATTCATAAGTTATTAATTCTAACAGATCTTTATGTGGCAAATTTGAGGCAAAGTATGCAAAAGAGGCACACTGAATCAGAAACATTCAGATGAGACCGTTTAATTCTCATCCCAATCTCGTCTCAAGTTAGACTGGATTTAAAAAAAAGCCAGTCAGTCTCAATTTTACTTTGGTATCCATAAGCGACTAAATTCAGAAACGATTGAGATTAGTCTTCGAGTATTTTCTGAGTACGAAATGAAAAAATGAGTATCTCGCTGAGATGAGATTGAAAACGGTTGTATTTGACTATGAATTCAGGCCTTAAAATGAACTGTATAAGAGAATTATTAGAGGATTAATTTTGCATATTTGAAAATTATTTTTATGTGTAAATTAATGTAATTCAAGCTGCATTAATTAATGACTATTAAAAGTTACTCTGCTAAGTTCTTAGATCTTGAACGAGTGTTAGCCTCTAACGTGAGTCATAATGCTTCATCATTTATTTTCATTCTTATTTACTTATTTTTATTTAAAGTCTATTAATTAAGTTTTACTTGCAACCTCTTCATCATGAGATTTACACCTTTACGGCTCTTCTAGAATTATTTATCAGTTCTCTTTGACATTTGTAATTGAGATTATCAGAATTAAATTTTTATCACTTTTCTATTTAAATGTTGATTAAAAATAAATTAAATTTGGTGATGATTATTAGAGAGAGGAATTTTTATGGCTGATGAAAGCACGCATAGTCGGCCAACTGACTCGACGAAACGCTATCGCGAGGTTCATTATGTCTCCATACATGCGCTATAGCAGACGCACAAAACGAAATAATGATAATTAACAAACCAAACAGATTGCGATTGTGTTTATTGATTATAACATTTTCAATTCTGGTTGTCATCACCTTTTCTTTGTTATTAGCAAGATCTATTAGGACACGAAATATAATTTGAACAAGAAAACAAATTTGATTACACGTTTTATCTTAATAAGGAGGCATGCTACGATATCTAAGTAATGATGGTACCTCCTTTAGCAACTCGGCAATGTTCGGTGGTAACAGGATACAACGTTGGGCAATCTCGATAATGCTCGGAAGTAGGATCATACCAAGTTGTAACTTGCAAACCCGATTAGAATGACCCCCTAAGGCATTTTCAGAAAAAAAATATTGAAAGAAATTGAACTAAACCGAAAAAAATTGTTAGAAAAAAGTGACTAACTAAGGATGTTGTGTTTTCTGTAAGTTTAAAATTAATTCCAGCTTAATCAACCTTGTTGATATTTCCGAAAAATGAAACGAAATTAGATTTTTTCGAAGCTCAAGCTTGTGCCTCATTTTTGCTACGCCTAAACAATTTTCAATCCTTCGAACGGACGTGAAAATTGCCTGTATTTTTAAACAAGAGCGGCAGGTGACGCACTTGACGGTTATGGTTCATTGAAAACCAAGCGCGCTCACTGAGAACGTTTTCCACCGATTTTCATTGAAAATTCGAGCGCTTTAAAAATAATTCTTGCGGCTTTGATGTGGTGTTTTTTCCATAAATCGGCTATGTGCGCGTTAAATGAGTACGTAGGCGAAGTAAATTGATTCGGAAAATACTTTCATGGACATGGGTATTGCCAGCAAAGAAAATCGTGTTATTTTATTGCTTTTCAGAAAAAAAGTACTTCGTCGTATAAAACTTTAACATTTTATTTTATTTCTCAGGCCTCTTTCCACATTACTTACTTTATAATAAAAAAAAATTAATGCACTTTTAATGTTTCCTATGAATTTGTGTATCAAAGTAGAATTTTATAATTGCGTGCAATTACACTGCCAACAGAAGGGTCGTATTAAACGATTAAAGAAGACCATACATTTGCATTTAATTTTACACAAAAAAATAGAAATATTATCAATCGATCACAATAACAACAAATGTAGTCTTTACAAATTTGCCCCAGGATTTTTTTTATTTTTTAAACAGAGATAAATGACTTGAAATAAAAAAGCAAAATAAACAGAGATAAATGATTTGAAATAAAAAAGCAAAATAATTCGCTTTCAATCTAATTCTAATTTTAAACTCCTTCCTCTAAATTGAAAATAAAACCCAGATTTGTTCAAATTGAAAAACTTTTAAACCTCGGTGCTTCTTTAATCTTTCATGATGATCATATACCATCATCAAACTTTTCAGCCTTCTTTCTCGAGAGTGCAAAGTAATCGAAGGCTGCACAAAAAAATAATAACGAAAGATTGTGCGTACCATTTTCCAAGATCAACCGAAAACTAGAATCAACTCTGAAATTAATCATCTCTACTTCTTATGTTCTTGGCCGTTAAGCGCCGTTATAATCCTATGCTGATACATCCTTCTGATATGACGCCCTCGATATGAAAAGAAGCGAAGTTATGACATACATTTGGGAAAAATGTCAATAATAACTTCGGAAAAATATGCCTTCAGTTTGTACATAAAACGTTTGAGAAGCGCTGGCTTATGCCCGTTTTACACAGTGAAAGAAGTTGATGGATTTTTTGTCCTTGAATTTATTCATGCGTGTAATACATAAAATCGTCGTGAATAAATTGACGACAATAAATTCATGAATAAATTGCCAAATTAGAATCAGCTTTACAGTTGGAATTAACTGAAAGACGACAATAAAAAGTTGGACTGTGTAATACAAAGTGACATTTGCAATAAATTCAACGATTTCTTCATGAATAAATTTGCAAATAAATCCATCAACTCCTTTAACTGTGGAAAACGGGCATTAGACTTAAAGCCCCGGCTGAGCAAAGTTTACTATTATGCGCAATAAATGATAGGGCAGTAAACCCGCAGATGCAATCAATACCTACAATAAACGTTGAGGCAGGTCATTTATTACTTTTGTACGAAAGAATACGGCGATTTCCAGCTATTTTTTATTAATATTTATGTAATAGAAATGCAGATTTTTCACAAAATAATTCTTACATAATAATATTAATTTATTTCCTTAATTTAATATAAAACAGTAGTCATGAATCCTAACTAACAATAAGTAAAAAAATAGGTAATTCAATTGAGGTCACTTTCTAAAAGTATTATTGGAACAAAAAGCACGCCGAACTCGTCATCCCTTAATTTATGATTCTTTATTACGTACAGGCTAAACAAACAAAATTCCGAAAGTTCAAGCAGATACTGTGTGTAGGCCTGTTCACAGCGCCAGTCGATTACGATAGCTGCCGATAAGTGTCGTGTTGAAATTTACTTTTTTAATTATTAGACGTAGTTTATCATACACTCACCGGCAGAAAATTCGATCCACTGAGTTTTAGGAATGTAATTATGGTCCCTGTATATTATGTATGCTTTTGTGGTATCGAATATGATCTGTAATAATTTTACAAGGTATATAGGTCGCCTTGAATCGAAATGGTGGAAATTAAATTAAGTTTAGGTTTAGGTTAAATCTCTTAAATGAAAAAATGTTCTTAAAAGTTATGTAATGGCTCTAGTAGCAAGTATTCCCCCTCTAGCCTAATAACAGCTTCCATGCGTCTGGACATACCCTCAATCAGGTGGCGAATGTTGTTTTGGTCGATTGACTCCCATTCTTAAATCACCGCCTCAGATAATGCTGCCAAATTCTCTGGAGCTGGAATTCAAGTTTGAACATGTCTGCTTATAATGTCTCACACATGCTCGATTGAGTTGAAGTCGGGACATCGAGCTGGCCAGTTCATATGGGGGATTTCAACTTCGTCCAGGTATTCATTTACTACCCACGCAATGTGACTGCGGGCATTATTATACATTAGCATGCAGTCATTGCCAATAAATGGCGCAAAAGGTACAACATGGGATTCCAGTATTTCCCTAATGTACCACCTGTCCCTAGTAACGGACTCCCCACTAATAAGCACTTACTCAGTATGAACAACAATGGAAATGCCACCCCAGACCATTACGGAAACCTCATTGAAACCAAGCCGAGGTACAATATTGCATTGAGCAAATCTTTCACCACTTATTCGCCACACACTTTGGCGACCATCGGGGGACCTCAGACAAAATCGAGACTCATCTGTAAAAAGAATTCGGTCCCAATCTGCATCGCCCCAATTTTGATGTTCACGGCCAAAGTTTAGTCGGGCTACTCGATGCTGTCTCGTTAACTCTAGCCCATGTGAAGGTTTTCTTGCCCTCAATCCAGCCTCCTCCAAGCGTCGTCTCACCGTTCTCTCACTTACGGCCCCGTTTCTTACTTATTCTAGATCATTTCTCAAAGTGACTGCAGTAGCCTCTCTATTCCTTAAGGATCTTAAGGTCAAATAATAATCATATTGAGTCGTAGTGGACCTCATTCTCCCTGAGCCCGCTCTTCTCATGTAATCCCCTGTCTCCAAAAACCGCTCCCATGCTCGTTGTACACTGCATCTTGAAACAGCAAGAACTCTTGCTGCGTAGTACTCGGAGCGGCCATCCTGAATTAGGGCTATTTCCCGTGCCATGTCAGTTGAATTTAAGACCATCATTTTGTCAAATATGATCTCTATTTGACATATTCATGATACCACTATCAACAATACTATGGTATACGAGACAAAAACGAATAAAACAAAACCCAGTAAGCCCGGTTTTTATACCTTATCAATTGCAATCCATTGTTTACATTGAATTTTCGCCAAAAATAATAAATATCAGTAAATGAAAGGATCATAAAGCTATTTCGCACGCTAATTACAAAAATCTGTTTGGTTTTTAAAAAATTGTCACATGGATCGAATTTTCTGCCGGTGAATGTAGTATAGAATATCATTATGTAATTATTATCGATTATCTAATGAAATAGATGGACAAAGATTTCGTTATCGAATTGTGTTGCGAGCGACACTGACCCAGTGACCGTGACATTTGCGGAATTTATCGTTTTACGATGTATTTATAAAAGCCGCGGTCGTAGTGACGAAAGAGCAGAGGTTTTCAAACAGAAGGCTCTTGTGGTAGGTCAGTTTTTTTTTAAATTTTTGAGCAAGATCATTGATATTTGCAGAATTAATTCCTTATGAAGAACTTACAGTATTAACAAGTAAAATTTATGCGATTGCACCCTGTATATACTGTATAATTTAAATTGTTTAAGAAATTGAAGCAAAACGTGTACAAGAAACAGGGTAGTGTAAAAGGGCCTTTAAGCTCTCCTCGTCCCTTAAGGCCAATTGTTTTAAACTGTGGAGATTTCAAACAGAAAAGAAAGAGTGTATTCTCTTTGGACAATAAATAATTACTAAATTTCGTTTTTGCTGTCCGTAATTGTAATCTCTGTATATTTTCTCCTTGATCACTTAAAAGAATGTTTTTTTTTAATATGCTTTTAGTATCAGTTTGAATGGCGTTAAATATTTCATCAAAGAAGTAATTAAAATTAAAAATGTTGTGGATTCTACAAGCCAAGCCATAATAACAAAGGCGTAAAACAAACCTACACCACAATTATAATTCATAATAGCGATGTTGATTACTTTGGGGCTTCGCGCTTAATTGTAGGTACGTGTTTATTGCTTAATTTAATTATCGAGTTTATCGCTTAATTATGCGGCTGTTCATGCAAAAGACGTCGTTAATAACCGTCGCGTTCCAGAATGCAATATTTTCAGACGCTTGCAATCATAAAATTCATCCTTAAAACTTCCCCCGGTGATAATCTTGATGAATGCAATGATTATAAAAAAAAATCAGTTCAGATTTTAAAAAGGCCGACAGCCGTGAAATTACAAAATAAGTCTAAATATGACGAGGTAATCGCCTGTATTGGGTACAAAAATAAAAGCAAGTGACCTCAATACTACTTGCGAAAATAATAACGATGCAAAATTATTATTAATAATAATAATTAATAACCCGTTGGATGTAATTACCGAATAAATTTGCTTTTGTATTGCGATAGAAAAACATTCTTAAATAAACTAATTTAATTAATCTATAGCAAATATTTAACTAAAACGTAAGCTATACGTAACTACAAATATTCCTAGTTGAGCGCAAACTTGTAGAATTATAATAACTATGATTTCATCTTCTTCGGAGTTTTAAAAACAGGCATAGAATTAACAATAAATTTCCTAATAATACCAAGAAACAGTATATTTTGAAATAAATATGTGGATCTTCGATGAAAGTTTTTTATACATCTTTGTAACTAAAACTTAAGGTAGTTGTAGACTACCCTATACCTTGTACAAGATTGGGTTCAATTTTTACAATAGTATTTACAACAAGAAAGTTTTTGGACAGTAGACACGCTGTGGAGATAGAACAGGTTCTATTTTTTCAAATAGTTCTGGATGCAATTTAAATTTTGTTATAATTCACTGCACTATTTAAATTTTTCAAGAAATTGAAATTTTTTAGTATTCATTTATTGCTGCTATGATTCATTTTCTTTTAAGTAATTATTTTTTCCTCTTTTCTTTTTTTTTCTTTAACAAATTAAAAAGAATTAAAGGTAATATCATGAATACCATTCCTTTTATTAATGAATTTTCTGTAATATCCTGTACAAATTCAGAGCACGTTTCAGGTTTCTTCCTTTTAATTTTCCATCAGGTTTCTCCGACAGAATCTAGGTAAATGCATGCGAACTAGTTACGGGCATGCATGCCTGCGTGCAGTAAGTGGCGTACACGTAAAAGTATGTATAAAAATAATTTGTACTGGCTCAATGATTATTTGCTTTAAATTCCTGAATTAATCCGGCTTGAAACTTCCAAATAATTAATTTCGTTTGAGCTTAGTTTGTACTACATACGTGCCTTAATTATCCCCTGCAATATGGTTTGCATTTCGTTTCATCGGCGCTCTTGAGTATTAACCTTCTGAATAAAATAATGCGACAGCTTTGTTTTTCTTCGTTCAAAGAACGTCACGGACGTTCAAGGAGATGTCTGTTTTTTTTTACACAACGCTGTTGCGTGAACGTAGGATTTATAATAAGCTTGAAGCGTGCGTCGGTTAATAAATGTTTTGATAAACTAAATAAATTATTTTCAGGATGATTCATATTTCAGATTAACAAAATCTGGTTTTGTGAAATCATTTGTTTAAATTATTCTATAAAAGATCGCTTTTCAAGAGTATTTTCATGAAATTTTGAGTATTACACTTAACTCAAGACATATAGTACAGTTACCCTCAAAGAAAAGAAAAATGAGCGCTCATTTTTCAATTTGCTTCTCTTTTTTTAATAAATACGGAATTTATCTGAACAGTAAAGAAGGAGAACCAGAGAAAATAGACTAAAATAAAGACATGGAAGAAGCAGAAGATGAAGACATACCGACAAAGGAAGAGTACGCTGAAGTGTTAGAGAACCAAAAGACGATAGGCCCAAATAATATAAATAATGAAATGACAGAAAATGGGGGGAAAGAATCAAACCAAAGGATGTATGAGCTAATATTCTAAACGAGAAAATCGATGCCCAAAGAAGAGAGTATTTTGTTAATAATTCCAATTTTTGAAAAAGATAACCCAGTACTTTACAATAACTACAGAAGAATAACTATAGACGATCAACTACAGATGCAATACATAAATACATAAACCAAAAATACAAAAATGCCATGAACAAATATGGAAATACAAATATTATTTGTCGACTTCAAATAAATAATTATATTAGCCTGAAAAGAAACACAGTTGAAAAGAATGACAATTCCAAAGCAGCAATGGCGATACAAGGAGGAAGATCAAAGGAATTCGGAATTAATGCAGGAGTCAAGGAGACAAGGAGATGGATTAGCAACTAGTACTAGTTGGCAGTAGGTGCCATAATCTGGAAGAAGCGTTAATAAAGCTAATTAAAGAAGCGACAGAAAAATGCTTAGAAATAAATCAGGAGAAAACGAAATTCCTAAAAGTAACAGGAAAAATAAAACCGATAGAGCAAGAGAAATAGAACTAGGAACTTACAAATTTGAACTTGATAACTTTTAATGTTTAGTGATTGTTCTAAATCAAAGAAGCCTAGAGTTCGCACAGTGGGTATAAGCAGGACACGAAGCTTACTGCCAGTATAAAATATTTACGTAGAGTAAAAGCGTAAGTAAACGTAAAAAATGAGGAGCTTTCATGATCCGGATCTATCTTATGCAGTCGATAAAGAGAGACGAAGAAAAGTTCAAAATATCTGAACGAAAAATAATAAGGAGAATATGGGGACTAAAAATGGTAAGCGAGGAAGAATAATTTTTTGCATTTAATTTTTTCCCAAGGTTTCACGATTGTTGGAGAGGCGTCCTGGATAGTTTTACAAGTATTGCCTGCAGCGTCTGCGATCGACTTACTGATGTTCTTTATACCTCCTTCGACATCCGGCTTATAATCTAGGAAAACGCAGAAAACTCAGTTAGAAGAAGCCGGTGTGAATCCGAACACGATCCAAGTCATGAAAATTCTATGTCTCACATAGAACCAACATTGCCAACTTTTAATTTTGCAATATCCCTAGACGGAAGAAAATATTTTCAATTTTTTTCCTAGTCGTCTCTTATTGCTTTTTACAAATGGAAAATAACTTTTGTTTTTGAAGAAAACACAAATTTCTAAGAAGTTTTAAAGCCCTGTATTTCTCTATAACATTAACAACTAGAGACGCAACGGATAGTGATTTGGTCGGTCAAATTTATTCAACTTGAGAACATGAGAACAAGTTAGAAACAGTAAGATTACGGTCACATTATTTCTAATTTTTACACTCTGATTTTTATAATCTTTTTTTATCATATTGCGATGTTTTTGCGAGTTAAATGAAAATTGTTTGTTAAATTTTAGGATTAGAATTTAATTAACTCAAATGACAAAGTCACGCATAAAAATTAACATAAGACTCTTTTCGTTATTGAATTGTCTATTGATATAATATCTCAGGGTAGCAAAGTGTATTGCAAAACAAATTTGTTTGAACTGGGTTCTGAAATGTATTTGTCCTAATGGTGTTGATTTTAAAATGTCGGTTATTTTTGTCACGCTACGTGAAGTGTATGTAGGTAAGTAAAAATTGATTTTAAAGATTGACATACCAATTATTTATTAATAATAAATTTGCTGTTTATTAACATTTTCAAATAGACAAATACACAAGTAAAATTGGTTCAAAGTAATTGTTAGTACATTTAGAAGATTAGTGTAAATGCACATCAATTTATATTTGACATAAATTGAGTTGTCATCGACTCGTCGTAAGTACATGGGAGTTTTAATTAAAATTTTTAATTAAAAATGCGATTATGGTCTCCTTTATCAAGAGTGTCCTATGTTTGAAATATGCTTATACCTGTTGGTAAGTATTTACGAATTATTCTTGGACAAGCATTTTTAATTAACCAACTGTCTTGGTCCTTGAGTTTTACAAGAATACGACGTCTTCCTCTTGTAGAAGTAGCCTCGAGGTTTGCTTCGGATTTCCTCTTCTAACGTGTTGGATGAACTTGCCACGCCTTGATAATCTTGAAACGTCTTAGATGCTATTGAAACGTTTTCCACGATGACATGATCGGCTCGTCCTGGAGTTTCGACTTCGGAGGACATCACTTCATCCTTGGATGTCTTGGAACTCGACTCATGTTGTGTGAGATTGTTGTCCCAATGTTCCTGATCATCCTGGAGTACTTCGTGGAATCTCTGGTTAAACCAGCTTTTCGTTGTTGGCGAAAGCGTAACGTCAAGTATGTCAATCGACGTTTTCTAAATCGGACAGAAAAGTGTTTTAGTTATTTGTGTAAAATAAAAATTCTGGAACACACTAAGGTAAAGTACAGTTATTTAACATTTCACTCAATTACAATTTCAAAAATAATAAACCTAAACTAATTATATACAGGGTGAAAATTTTAAAATATCAAAATAACATAGCAATATGTATGATTAAATAAAAGAATTATTATTATTATTACCATGGCAATATTTGTGAAGGCATATGTTGCCGTAATCATAGAACCAAGTTAAAAGTTAAACAATGTTTGAGCAACTGGCCCATAGTCTTAGCTTAATTGATACAATTAACTTATTAACCATCTGCCAAAACTGAAACGTCAAGATACATTCGACGACATTGGAAAAGAATCTCCTAAATCTTCTAATTGATTGCATAAAGGTTTGTTAAAACTCTTTAATATCATAACGAACAATTGAATATGCCGCGGGATTGCTTGCTGACCAATGACTACAATGGGTGCGTTCGACATTACGCTCGGGGCACGCTCTGAACAGATGTGTAAGGGAGAGCGAATGAGTTTCAGTGTATGTAAGAGTGAGACAAAGGAAGAGCCTGAGCGCTCCGAACGTGATGTCGAATACACTAAAGCTACATTTACATTCAATTTCGTGCCAGCATTGAATATAAATGTAGCCTCAGTATTCGATAGCGCTTAAATAACTAACAGATTTGACAGGAGTTATAAAGCGAATGTCAAACTAAAAGTGTTGAATGAATCTTATTTTATTTTTCATACCCTTCCCTTATCTAAATAATTTTGGGTCGCACAGTAATAAGTATTTGATTAAGTAAATAATCATCGGTACTTTATAATTAAATCGTTTCGCCTTTTATATTACTTTATAAATTATTTACATCTTAAATAATAATTTCAAAATTAATATTTTTAAGTGACATAATGAATAATTTGTCTTTTAGTCATTTTTTTTCATTTTTCATTAGTTTTTTTTTAAACTTAATTTAATGTACCAAAGCCGTCTATATCTTACAAGCCGTGTACTTGTAAATTTGGCAACAGAGCAAGTAGTCCGATCACGAGTTTCACCAGTTTGACGTAAATTGTACGAGATAATGCTGTAATGTAATTCTGTACTTATCAATCAAATTTTATTGTTTATTATAGTATTGGTGACTAAAATAACGTTTTAAATGTTATATTAACAATCAAGGTAAATCCACAAAGCCTAATTCTGCTAGATAACCAAACTTTTTCGCTTTCCTTTATTTGCTTTTATTTCATACCAATGTGACATTTTTCGGATTTTCAATGGTACAAAAAGTGGAACTTTAAAGTCCTAGTACTTAATTTTAAACTCGTTAAACGTCTAGTTTGAAAGAAAATGTCATATTTACCTCGAACGAAAATTGACTTTAAATATATATACTTGGAAGTAATTACAGCCTCGGCTAAACAACTTGCTCCTAATTACTTTAAAACTTGACTTGTCGTTGTAGGTAAATAACTAACTATTATTTCTGAATTATTAATTAGGTTTATGTTGTAGATGTCAAGTTCGATTAGGACTACTTTCGGGTATCAATGCGACGTTGCCAAGCGTAACAGCACGGCTTGTAAGATATAGACGGCTTTGAATGTACCTTTTAGCATTTTATATTTATGTTTATTCCATGCACATTTTTAGGACTTGTGTAATCTTTAGAGTTTTCAAAAACTAAATCAAAGTTGAAAATACTTAGTAATAGCAGAAATGTGTATCGATTAAGTGAAGATACAGAGAAAATTATATGTCTTTTAGTTTTTTTTTTAATTTTTGTTTTCTCTAATAAACCATTTCCATTTCCTTATAAATATGCAAATATTCCATTTTTCCTTTTTAAGCCTTGAAACACCCAATAATTTAATTATGTTCCTGATCACATCCAATATGCATCCTTTGTGGACAAGAAAACATCACAGGTGCGCGGCAGAACATTTTATTGCAAAAAAGTAGTTGTTAATGATTAATATGTTTTGTCAGTAGAAAAAAAAAACTCACATGAAATTTGTAAAATAACAAAGCAAGGAAAACCCCGTGTGTTAAGATGCTCGTACACGAGCAATTAAAATTTGCCCAATTGCTAGCAACTTCAGTCAATTTTTACGTCATGGCAACATCTGGCAATATATGGCAACACATTGTACGAAATGTGTGAAGTAATTCTTTGTCAATTAATTGCTCAATATTGTCCAGCAATATAGATCAATATCCAGCAGTTAGGCAATGAATGCGTACACGATGAATTCAGTTGCTGATAATAAACATCGTCTATCTTGTCGCTGTCGCTAAAAGTGCATTTTTGTTATAATGCATTCAATAAAAAAAATAATAGAAGAAATAGACGAATTTGGATGCGAGCATTTCTAGCAAGTCGAGAACGCTTATCTTTAGCATTTTGAAATAAATTAAGTTTAGACGACTTCGTATTTAGAAACCTCAGGAGAATGTCCCGAAGTGATTTTGAACTAATGGTGAATAAACTGGTTCAAATATGTAATTACAAAAAAATAGAAAAACTGCTAACATGAGAGATTCAAATCCTGTGATAATAAAACTCATCGGTCACAGAAAGGAACGAAATTACCTACATAAGCAACACGTGACAATATGGAACAATATTGCCGTATGTTGTCGAAATAATTGCTAGGAATCATATGTTGTTGATCGATGTAATGCATTAATTGCTTTGCTAGGTCGCCGAGCAACTAATTGCCATAAAAATTTCAGACACATTCAAGACTCACCCAATTACAGCCTCTAAAAATTAGCTCCTGAATGGAAACCACATATCATTTGAAACCATACACTTGAAAAACTAGATTTTTGACAAATATTAGCATTAACTTTCATAAGATGCTTTCATCTTTGTTTTTCAAAGAAGTGAAAAAAGACATCTTACGCAATGAACAGAGACAAATTTTTAAAGCAATTAACTGCCTGTCAAAATGTTAACACCATCGCAAGGTTTATCTGCGATTACATAAGCGCAGGCACAATATTTTTTGCCAGTAGGAAAAAAAAAACTTGATTTGGTAAAAATGCGGTTTGTTTCGTAATGAACACAGAAAGAAGTCTATTGCGCGGCGCTTCAAGGAAAATCAAAATAATGATCGGTTTTCGCCAGGTTCCAACTTACAAGTTCATTATTATTAATGGTTCGTCGTAACTAGGAAGTTGCGCAGAAGTCGTGTTTAATGTTGCGAGCAGCGTCTTAATGTTTAATTCTCTGTGGTGGAGAAACACTGTGCATGAAATTTAATTATTCTTCCGGGCTGGAGTGAAGTGAAGCATTTTGTTCTGGCTAATTAAATGTTATTAGTGTCATTATCTGAAATGGGCGGTGTAATTTTCTAAATCGCCGTCTTTTTTTATGGCGGGCAGAATTTTAATTTGATGATAAACCTCGACCTTGGCCCATCATCGTTATACCTATTATGCAGAGCGAAAGATAAAAGTCACATTCTTAAGTCTAAAAGTATTAAAGGCATAAATAGTTTAAGCTTGTTTTACGTCACATTACTTATTACCATCGCTATACATACTTATGTATCTATCGTACGCAAAATTAATTGAACGCATTTAATTAGTAAAATGAAAAATGAATTTTAAATTTGTTTGGTCGAAAAATACAGTCTTCGCTCATGTTCTTTTAATTACAGGTGATTAATTTTATTAAAATTATAATTAATATAATTGTTGTCCTTGTACTGTTGTACGCTTGTTAAGATGGTGCAACAATGTATATTTGTCGTGATACAATTTTTTTTTATTAAGTGCACGTGTAACAAACACGAAAAACTTGTCTAGTATTTTGCAAAAGTATATTAATGACGCGAAAGATTTCTTTTCCAACAATTAAAGTAAATTTACATTTACGGTTTACATTAAATTTATTTCAATGTAAGTACATATTTCCAAAAAAGTCGTGTACTGAGGATGATAGCCTAGCTTTGATGAAATACGTATCTACGTTAAAAATAATATCGTGGATTGAAACATTTTAATTTTAATTTTATAGACAATCAATAGAATGAAAACAGGAACTTTAGAAATTGGTGTCAAGTAATTAAAACCAATTCACGTGCTGAATTTCATTCATATCAAATAATGTGTGTTTTAAGAATAATAAAAAAGACGACTTGCGAAATAACACAACATCACAACAAATTACACGTGTACGAATTTATACATTACGTAAAAAACAATTTTTCTTTTTTGAATTTAAAGTGGCTTACTGTTTAGTTGACACGTACGCTCAAGGTTATTGAATGAGATATGTACCAACTAATTCGCATTCAGTTAATTTGAATTTGAAGAATTTCCGTGTTGACTGACTTGATTAAAGCTTAAAGATTACAAGTAATTAAAGTTTCTTTTCGTGTTCACAGACGAGGGCTTTATTCATCGCACTCGACGAATTTTCAATGTGATCGGTGAGTTATTGACAATGATATACACAGTGACTTTTTTGTAATGACTGAGAGTAGTATGAACGATAACTCGTTATTGTTGTTCATAAAGTTGTTCAATATTATATTTGACAGTATTTCTCTACTTTATAGTTTGTCTATTTGTTTCACTTCTAAGTACTGAAATAGAACGCGTCCTGAAGGTAACAATAAGGAGAGGGCAGTAATTAAATTATTACAATAATGTATAAATAAAAAACGAATGTTTATGTTGGAAAACCTTGCTTTAAGTGTTGGTCATTTACCAATTACTTCATGAAATATTAAAACCGAATCAGGAAAATATTGATTGAAGGCCTTGTGGTATTTAGCAATTGGATAATAAAGTTGACCCCATCAAACTAAACTTCTCACTTCCTTTGGATCGTCCTCATGTACTGAGAGGCTAAGATAAGTAAACATTTAGTTTATAAACAAGGTTCTTGCAAATTGACGCGCATTATCAGCTTTATTTCATTGTTATTTAGACCAGGCACAAGAGAAGATGAAATGATATAAATATAAATCAATATTTTGATTACTTTTTCTGTTATTATTGATTTTTGTTTCTTAGTTAGAATCATCAAAAACTAATTACTATTACAATAGTAATGGCTTAAGATAAGGAATGTAAATTGAGCTTACTTTATGTTTAATCTCATAAAAATTAATTATGATTACGAAACATTAACGAGAATTAATAATTCACAAAATTAATATTTCATTTGCAAGCTAGAATTTCATTTTTAATTACCGCAATTAAAACTACATAAAATTTGCTTTAATGATGATTATTTTCAGTATTAATGTATTTGTAATTTTGTGTACATTATTTATTTATTCCGCTTTACACTAGCATGGTGTGTCGAGAATATGTCAGATGATTATTTTCTAGTGTAGTGAAGTCTAAGAAAAATACATACCTACTGGAATTTTTGTGTTTAACATTTTTTCAAATGAGAAAATATGGACGCGAGGGGAGGGAATAACTTGTGTTCTGGAAAAAAAAAGGAAATTAAGATGATCTCCTATGAAACCACAGGTAATTCATTCGGATAATTATAATTAAATATATCAATGTATAGGGTGTTGCGCAAAAATATGTAAATTGCGTTTGTGATCTTAATCGCAAAAAATATAAGTATTGTTTTGTTAAATTATTGTTTATATATTTTTTCTTTATTATCTCTTTCTTTCTTATCAAAAAGTTAGCTGTCGACTGTCATCATTACAATTAGCTAATATAAACGTACCGAATTGTATTCCGGTTATTAGCACGCATTCATTCCGACTTCCCTTGAATGGTTCTGTTACCAAACTAAACGAACCAAGCGATGACCTAATCTGAATTACAATTACATTTGTGTCATTTCGTTCATGTAACGATGTTTCGCACATGATTCATTTGGTCTACGTATACTTAGCTGGCCATCCATGATTCACATACATACTTCTCCTCTCTGGTTAATATAATAATGAGTGAGTATGTAGATGTATATTCAGTCGAGTTTAATTCCGAAACCCAATTACGCGGTCGCGCATGTGAGAAGGGGCGACAATAGAATTTAATTTGATGGCTTCAATTAAAATAGTAGGTGTAGAAAAACACGGCCGATCATTGTTCGGAAATGTGAGGACGTTCTGAGAAGTCCTTGGAACGAGATCGCCTTGCCACGGCAAATAGAAACCAGCTCCTTCTGGATTTTTCATTCCAGTTTGTGAGGTATTCGTGAGAATTTTGCTGGAAATTTTGCATTGCGTAACGTATCTAGGTACTACTTAAAAGAAAATAATTATTATTTAAATTTATACCTACTTGACGATGTTGCGTGCGAATCTTTTCCTTTTAACGATGAGTTATATGATTATTATTAATTTATGTAACAAATAGTTCTGGTGACTCACAAATAAATAAATCCCTCACAGTTGAAATTAATTTGGCATGTTCTCTGTAATATTTAACCTCAGCAGAAACGACTCCCTCAATACTATCTAACAAATTTTCGTAATCCATTCGATAGAGATACTAAAATATCTTAAATCTGTCTTCTTGGTTTCTAGACAGGAACTGCATTAAAGTTGTGGCGATGCTGACGTTTCGTTCAGGTTGCACTGTATTTCTTCTGGGCTGATGCTGGTTTCTTCATGTATAAAATCAAGTTGTTTAAATAATTGACAAATGTTATTTATCTAATGTGAAGATGAACAAAAAATAAATGAAAGCGTTGCCACTTAGAATTTTGCTACATATTTGTTTTTTCGCTCGATAACATGTTAAATGTTAAAGAAAGCGATTCAAATTAAAAAAGCAGGTATACTCGTATATGAAAAAGAGCAACGGTGAACGGTTCAAAGTGAACACATATAGTGACCGGCAGAAAGTTGGACATTTATAAGAATTTTTTTTAATTATTGATTTCTCAGAAAAAATATTCTTTATGCACGGATGTATCATAAAATGACAATTATACACGAATTTCTTTGTCATAAACGTCTTTTTATAGCCCATGGAACTCTTTATGCCCACTGGGCTATAATGAAACGTCAAACACCTAATACAAGCAGCATTTTAGACAATATGGTTACCGTTGTTTACTCGTAGCTATAGTTACGTTTCTGAAATCTTTTAATCAAAGCAACGCTGGATGTGGGTGCAAAATTCAATTTATTTTAGAAATATCAAAAAATAATAAAAAATCTTCATCCGTGCATGAAGTTTTGTATGCACCACGGACGTAACTTGCTTTTATGGCCTTCGACATATTTTTAGCCCTCGGCTGGCGCCTCGGGCTCAAAATTACGTCTTCTGCCATAAAAGCCTCTTTGCGCCCTCAATGCATAAATATTATGACTCATACTCTCGTCATATACTGAGGAGATCAAAATAATGAAGTCGTGTATTATCGAGTGTTTCCGGACAAAAATTGTGAAAGCGACAATGGTTAGATAATCTGATTCAGCGATGGGCAGGAGAGGGGAAATGATCCCCCACTACGCTAAGCAATAGGTGACCAGAGTATCGGTGGGGTAGTCGGCGGAGTCGGCTTCGTTCCACAAAATATGAAATTGTAGACGGCCTAATCGTTTTGATGCTGTTCATACCGAATTAAGTCGAAAATTATTATAAAGATTATAAAATAAAAAATAAAAATTATAACCAATATAACCAATATGAAACCATGGTGTCTAGCAAATTCCCTTTAACTAAACATGTCAAAAACTAACTTAATATACTATTCTAAGGCTACTACTGAGCAAAGTACTTTATACATAAATCTGGATGAGTGTGTATTAGATTCTACTAACAACGTAAAATTTTTAGGATAAATATTTGTCAATAAACTCACATGGAGCAATCACTGCTTCGACCTATCTAAAAAACTAAATTTCTAGTGCTACTTAATAAGAAGACTATCAGGAAATGTCAATCATTATTCAAATGTTCAGTCTCGCCTATGCTATGGTGTTTTATGCTGGGGTAATTCTGTGCATGCATCTCAAGTGTTTTCTGTTCAAAAGTCAATCATAAGAACATTATCAGGTGTCTCGAAAACGCATACTTGTAGATTACTTTTTAAAAAACTACGTTTACTAACTTTACCCTCCTTGTATATATTATCCTGCATAATGTATGTAAAACAACATTCGCATCTCTATACAAATACTATCAATGATAATACTTTACACAATACTCGCTTGAGTAAGAGAAATCTCATTTACTTACCTCAACATAGAACACAACTATTTCATAACAGCTTTGCCTATACTGTCCTAAAAATCTTCAATCATTTGCCAAAACATCTGAGGGACTTACATACAAATTCTTTGGAAAATAAGATGAAATCTATTCTACTGGAGAAAGTCTTTTATTCTATTGATGAATTCCTGCTACACCGATCATTTAATTAATTTAGTGAAAATTTGTTAGATTTTGTGTTAGATCACGTGTAGTTCTATATATCTGACCACATACGCATGTATGTACTGTTTTAGTCTTTGTTTTCAATCTTTTAGTATTTTATAGTGACTATGTCACTGTAAAATCTAATTGTAAATCTAAAGACAAATAAATATTATTATTAAATAATTGAGGGTGGGGGTCGAGCTTTCAGCGAGCTCGTGCCCATCGCTGATCTGATTGATGAAAACTGTACGCTACGCCAACGCCATTCGTGGTTCGTTCGCTACGCTAATTTAAAGAGACAACTATTTCAAAGTCATAGAAATTACACTGCAAAGATCAACAAGCCTACACGGAGTGTCTTCTCTTGAATAACTTAACCTCTTTGCTTCTAGTTGGTAGATGAGCGAAAAATAAATCCCAGAGTATACAGGCTGTCCCAGAAATGTATGTAAAGCTTCAGGTGATCGTATTCCTCTTTATTTCCTGAATCTGAAATTGCAAGTAACATTTCCTTTGGTAGCGTACTTTTCTTGTAAAATGGATTAGAAACTGTTATTAAATTTGTAAGCGTCTGTATCCTCAACGAAACATATTTAAAATACACTTCAACGTCACACAATTACTTTTTGGGTTGCTGTTAAAAACAGCAAAGCAGAATACAGCAAAATAAATATTGCTCCTGTAACTAGAGATTTGAAATTTATTTAGTCTGAAGCTCATCCATAAATCGAATTAATTACATACAGTTCTTCCGCTCGATATTTGCAGTTACGTCAGAAAATTATCGACTCAAAATGACAAATTTATAAATTCTATTATTGTTTTAACATACGTATTAGATAAGGATAAAAGAATATGTTGATTTCGTTTCTCGAATCGGTAAAGTGTGACGTGACTGCAAAGATCGAGCGGAAAATGTACTTAAAGAACGTTACCAAGTACAACAATTTTTGTTTGCCCCGTATTTTGCCTCGTATGCTGAAACTATCAAACTTGTCCGATGAAAACTCATATAACAATTTCTTTTTAATCTGCTAACGGACACTTTCATTGAAATGACACAATCGCTCTCAACGTTTCACTAATCGACTTACTAATAACATTAGTAATGATTAGACTTCGGACATTTCGGAGCGCTCCCATGGCTACGCACTTTTCATTGGTCTTCGTATTGCGTAACCATGGCAACGCTACGAAATGACCGAAGTCTGGTAATGATTTTTGGGATAAATTTTGATAAGAAATACAAAGAAAAGCCTAAAGTAGAAACTATAGGACTTAGAGGTTTGTGAATTTTTGGAATGTAGTTTAATTTAAAAAAAGGGGGATGCTGATTTTAAGAGATCTTACAATATTACTACTAATTTCGACAAATTTCTCTAACTTCTTAATAATACCGAAAGTTGGAAAACTTCTGTGGGATTAATGTGAATCAATAAATGTATTATTGATATTATTAAAACTTTAGGGGAATTATTGAATAAAAAGGCAAAGATTCTGATTGGAAGTTGACCAATCATCTGACCTTCCATCTGAACCTGAATCTGTACAGGCGGATGAAAAATATAATTATCCAAAGATGTGAAAATTTTACGACTGGGCTGCAATCAAAAGGGGCAACACTCTATACAATGAAAATAAAAAAGAAAAATATGTAATGTTTAATTACATTTACATAATACTTACTTAAATACATAAAAATTATTCGTCCATTAATTTATGTCATAATTGATTTTCTTATTCTATGTTTTTATTCTTGTCTGTTGAAAATTTAATCAACATAATTGATCTTAATGTCGTACTTTTCTCTAGACTAGCATTTCTCAACGTTTTGCTAAAGAATCTGTCAATATTATTACGATTTTGTTTATTATAATTTGAAAAATGTTTGTTACGAATTGATTTTCAAGTTTTATCGCTTTATCGTTTGATCGTCATTTTTTAATGTTTCGCTTGTTTTCGGTTTTGTTTAAAATTTACTAGAACTTTCAAGCTTTTTATCACATTTAGATGAACCCGAAATTATATTTAAAAATTTTATTGGAACGAAATGGTTTCCACTGTACATACTTTGAGCAAAATAGATCATCTTCTAAAAATAATGCAAATTATTGCTGCGGTTCTCAACAAACATGGCGAAATAAGGTAAATGTTGCTGCCTTCGTTTTCACCACAGGCAGGAAGGAAACAAGAATCAACAAGTAATGTATTGCCTCTTGATGTGTTTTTTTGTAAACCCAAGGCCCGATTTTACAATAGTCGGGTAACACTACTCTTAGAATAACGTGACGCACATATGGAAGAATGTGAAAAGATATTCGGCGAATAGTTATTCTGTCCTTATTCCACGATTGTAAAACTGGGATGTAATGTTCTCTCTTCAAAACCAAGAAATACTTACGATTTAAATTAAAAATTTTATTTACGTATTCGTTATTTTGAATTTATTTTAAGCGAACGAACTTCGTCCTTGCACTTGAAAACAATTTAATTAAGTTGCAATTAAAACATTCATTAAGAAGTATCCCGCATAGAAGATGGTTTTCAATCAATCAAAGGATACTTTGATTGCAGTAAAAAAAGCGCAACCACTAATTAAAATATTTACCAAATAATTATTTTGCACAATTATTATTATTTTTTGCATTGTAATTATTGTATTCGTCATACGCATATTATGTCGAGGCACGAGTTTTTTTTTAATAATTTTTTTTGTTAGAAATTATTTCCTGTTATTGCTGTAAATACTGTAATTTACATATTCATACATACTGAACTTATCACAAAGTGTTTATTTAAATAAAATGCCATTTATATGTAGATAGTCCTTTCAGGATGTGTCCTGGATTTGACAAACCGCCTCAGTACATGTTTTCTTTACAATATACAAGGAGGAATTAATAAGTTAATTCACCTTGATTAGTTTCAGTAGTTTCAAAGGATCCCGTGAACATATTTATGTAGGCTTGCCAACTGAAAGAAAATTTAATATTTAATTTCTAGTAGCGGGCAACTGTAGGTAAGAGAATAATCACCACCACCCACCCACAACTTCTCAGATTAGTTCTTCTCTGCTTTTCTTATAAGATAATTCCTTTGACTTTTAAAATTAAAGTATTAATTTTCCTACTCGTATCTTGTTGTTGCTTATTATGTTATTTAATTTATAATTATTACCCGTAATTGCGAACTTTGTTTTACTCACATTGCACACAAATTATTATTACTATTAATCTAGTTCATTATGTTGATTTTATTACGAGGGGAGTATAGGCACAGTATAAAGAATACAGTAGCGCAACTCGCTTGTCGGCACTTTGATCTATTTACTGGATTTTCATTGACCTCGAGTAGATTAAAGGGGATGTGTCGAACTGTTTGTTCTGCTTTAAGGTGTGAGCGATTTTGTTGTAAATTGTAAATTTGCACATGCTCACACACCAAGGCCGGATTGTAGTGTTTAGTGGACGTGGTAAAAAAAAACAAGGCATAAATAATGTGTATTAACATAATTATAAAGATCCGTTCGGCACCAGAGTCGTGAATGAATGAGCTCTGCATCCCGAGATTGTGACTCAGACCTTGCGCGGGATGTTATGCGCGAATTTAATATTTTCATGAGAGTCGCGCTACTGTGTAATCTTTATACTGTGGTATAGGTTAAATTTCTGATTGATAACAATATTTACTTCATAATAATCAAAGACTTTGTTTCGTTTCCAGATATAGTGACAATTGCATCAAACACGTTTGTCGGTGATGTCCCTAGTTCTGTTGCACCGCGAATTCTCATTAAATTTTGATGTGTTGAGGTTGAGAAACCTGGAACGAATCATTACTGTTGATAAATCTTCGGGTGCACAATTAAATCCGAGAAAGCAATCAGGGAGGTATGAAATGGCGCAACTCAAATTCATCGTCGCCAAAGAAATTCAAAGCTGTACTGTCAGCAACCAACGTGTAGGTTACGGTATTTTGGGATATTCGCGGTCCAATTTTTACAGATACCTGAATTGACCGAAAGACTATAAACTCAGAGTTTAGCAGGTGTTTGGGACGCAAAAAATTATGTCGAATGAGTAGGTAATAGAAGCGGTGCAAAATTGGCTTTGCAGACAACCAAGAGAATTTTTCTCTGTCGGTATTTGCAAGTTACCTGATCGTTCGGATAAGTAAGTTTCTTATATTAAAGAAAGGACATTATTTAAAAAAATAAAATTTGCTTAATTAACATTGTGTTATTATTGTTATTGCTTTATAAGAAAGTTCAGGTCAAATCTATAGTGCCCTCGTATCAATGTTGTCAACTTTTTTGTACGTCATCGTATCATCATCAAACAAACAAGCAAACATCGACAAGAATTCGATGCGGATCCGACTACTCGTTATAGCGGCCAGAAGTCAGAAGTGATTAGACCGCAATTTATTGGGGAACGATCACTTTTAGATCTTTCTAAACCCTTGTTACTTTTCGTTTATGGAAATTATGGAATTCATTTAGTATGCACTTTTGTTAGTTAGTAATTCCACGATAATGAGGTGGTTCCTTTTTTCTAGATTTTGTTAATTAACTCTGCATACTCTTGGGGGATGTAATCTCAGAAAATCCCTTCGCGCAGTTGTCCCTCCCTTAAATAATTAGACTGACGTAATTGTCTATCGTAATTAATTTCGACTTTATAATTTGGTTGGAGCTTGGGTGTAATTAGAGTTAGGTCTAATTAATGGAAAAATCATTAGAATTCGCCTTAATTAAACAAAACGTCTTTGTTGTTCATGTTTTACCGTCGAATAGCAATTTTGCCTAATAAAACTAACTGCGCGTGGACTTGGTTACCTTTTAATGGTAGAGAATTGGTAGGTAAACAAGACGTCTCAAGGTTAAGTACGATATGCAAATTGGATAAACGTTTTCGGGCTTTTCTGCAACATTAAAACGATTTCACATGCGAATTTCTGCCCGACCTCGATTAAGTTTTTCGCTTCGGTTAATGTGTTTTGCGTAATTTATAGAATTTTTCTTTCGCTAGTCACTGACGTCAGTGGCCAATGTAACAGTATGTAACAGTTCTTTAAATTTTAATCTAATTAGATACTCCATGTGAGATTAATTTAGAGTCTGCATAGAAACAACTCGTATAATAATAATTAACACCGAACGTCATCAAAACGCTTCGCAAAATATTTGGGACTTTTACATACAAAATTATTCAAATTTGAATGAAAAAATCAAAACGAAACTGGGAGTTTTGTTGACAAACAAATGCAAATACTATATTTATTTATATATATTTATTAATTTATTCTTTCACTTTCGCAAAACTTTCTTGATTAAGAAACGCAACGGCGTAATTAAAATAACACGAATACACTTTGTTTTTTCAAAATGACGCAAGTCATAGTAAATGTTTTCATTCATTTTAAATCAAAGTCCTTTTTTTATTTAAATTAAAACGAATATCAATTAACATCACGCTTTGGCTTCGTTTTTCAGAATGACCCAACGCGCACGTCAGAATAAATATTTTCAACTCATTTTTTAAAGCAAAGTTCTTTCTCTTTATGTAAAAATTAAAACGAATATCAAGAACCATTCGCGTAAGTCAAAAGTATAGATTAAGTTTCTGCTTCTAAGCTTTTTTTTGCAATCGAGAGTTCGACGTGCAATGAACTCATTACATGATAAAACAGTCCTTCAACTTTTAACATGTAAGATTAAGAAATAGCAAAATAATCGAATGCCAATGTAGATATTTTTCTTGGACTCGAAGAAGACGTCGACTTGCTTTTTGCTTTTATCAAACCAAGTTTTGGAAAAGACAGTGTAATTTGCCTCTTTTTTTTTAGAATGACGCAGATGGATCGAATTTTTTCAGCTCACCTTACGCCAGGATTTTTTCTTTCTGAATACACAAAAGATTTGCATAAGTAAGCTAAAATAAATAATTGCTTAAAAAAGGAATGTGGATTTTAATTCGTTGTTATTACAGCGTTTTGCTTGCAATGAAATCTTATGCGAAAAAATAATACATACCTGCATACATAATTGAAAAACTAGTTTATGACTAGTTGATATTATTTTAGTTTATGACTGGTTGATATTATTCCTGTTTTTTTTATTAAATACGTCTTTAAAGCAGGCAATCTACCAAAAAAGGAGAAAGGTACCCTGACTAAAATAGTAACTGGAAGGTAGCTATCTTGATGTCTAATCTAAAGAAAGGTGACCGTAGAAGATGCACAAATTACAGAGGAATCTCGTAATGTATTTGAACCAGTAATGTATTTGAAAGAGTTCTTGAACAGAGACTAAGGAGAGGCGTTGAAACAGAACTAGAGGAAGAAGCAAGGAAGATCAAACCAAACAGATGCACACGACATCAAAATTTCGCAATACGACAACTAATAGAGAAATCTCTAGCATATGGATAAATTAAAGGCCTTTGCACGTAGACGCTGAATTTTGTTAGACAACATAATAAGATGTCAGATCAGTTCGAAAGTGAAAATGGGGTGCGTCGGGGCCATATTCTAAGCCCCCCACTCTCTATTAAAGAATCTCAACTCCTTTTGAGGTAGAATGCTACATCTTGCAGAAAATAGTCATCAAAACCCTAGCTTACGTAAGTCATCAGCCACTTACAATAAGTAATAAAGGCACCCTCGGAATTTACTCTAAATTAAAATATTAGACGCGCTCCATAGAGACAGTTGAGATGGTTTAGACACTTAGTAAAAATGGGGCAGAACAGACTACCAAAGAAAATATGAAATACAAAAGTTACAAGAAGGTTAAGAGGTAGACCTAGGAAGACTTGGAATGACTACGTACGGGAGAATCTGAGGAGAAGAAATTTGGAAAGGGGACAAGCTGTATAAATCGACAGAGATGGAAGATGATTCTATTTATTACACTTTATACAATATTCTGTATAGACTTTGTTATAAGTATACTCTACACTGGTCCTACCGGCATTAAGGAATAAAGTCTAAGAAGAAGATATGTTTTTGAAAAAGGCCCTAATATACGTAGGTACGTCTTATTTGTAGAATTGTTCGAAGAAACATAAAACTGTTCACTTGTCTTATTTTTCAGAGTAAGTTATTAAGTTACTCTATCTTTCTAAGTAATAAAAATATCAAGGTTAATTGTAGCAAATCATTATTTTCAAAACATATATTTTACATTGCTTAGTAATGCGCTTGAAGTATTCGTTGTGCAATGAACTTGTGTAACAAAACAACCGTTCGACATTTAACAAGTGGCAATAAGGGAATAAAAGTCTGTAATCGTAAAATTATCTTTTTATTAGTATTTTCTTAGGCCCACACATCTGTCGAGTTACTTGTAGTCTTGTTCGAAAAACGATAAAACTATATATACGTGGGGCTTCTTAAGTGCATTTGTTGACATGTTTGAGGTAAAACCTGTAAACATTTTGTTGATTCTTCATTAGTAAAAATAGATCTTGTTCAAAATAGAAGAAACGCATCAAAACAGAAACTTAAAAAATATGAAATAAGGGAAATCACATGTCTATTGACAGAGAACAGCTGAAAGAAAAAAGCTTGCAAGAAAAAAAACATTATCGATATTGAATTATGTACTATTTATGAGGTTCAAAATAATCAATCAAAATCAATAATAGGTATTAATAATAATAAGTTAGTAGGAAATTGACAGTGACAAAAAATGTCAAGGAAAGCACTTAAGTAATAAGATTATGTGAATTAGATTTCATTATACCGAACAAGTGGACAACAGGTAGGTACTTTAGTTATAAATATTTAGGAAAGGTGAAGAAATTTATATTGCCTGCTATGCATAAGTATGCTAAAGCTCTTGCATTAATTATAAACAAATCGTAAACATTACTTAGCAAGCATTTCAAACCGCAATCGTTGTTGTAAGATGAATTTAAGTGAGCAGCAAAAAAAAAAACATGTTAATTTGCGAGTGTACACAAAACACAAAACACAAAATTAATCAATTATTTTTTAAAAGTAACTAGTATGTAGTTTTAGAAATGTAAGTAATAACTTTGTATCTTGCGAATTGTTTGGTGGGATTTTGGTAATAACATGTCATCAAGCAACACCTCGGGAGTAAATGATTTTTCACCTCGGTGCTGTGTAGAACCCTCGGGCTGCGCCCTCGGGATACAAACTACACCTCGGGTAAAAATCATGTATAATCTACTATTCCTTATAATTAGCTATTTTTTATTGCAGTCTAGCAAATGAACTACTATAGTTAATCATTTCAGTAGAATTTGTGTTTGTAGTAAACATTTTTAGATACCAAATTATGTATCGCGCAAATAATTAAAACCATTAACGCCCCATAAACTTACTGGCTAAGTGTTTATGCCTGACATCGACGAAATAGTGTATACTTCGAGCAGGATGTTTGCTCTGTTACGCAACCGGCTCAAAACGTTATTATTATGTTAAAGAACTCGTGTGACAGCCGTGTTATTTGCCCGAGAAGAAAAAAAAATACGTATAATTTCGTCGGAACGGACACGTGCAGGTATTCATTATTGCCCGTTGTGTGATAAATTTTTTCTAAGACTCACGTTCACCTTCGGGTAATGTTCATGTAAATGTGGACTTGTCACGACACGAGATATGAGGATTCTGGACGGGAAACTGCGGTAGCAAGTGTTGACGAGTTGTAATAACATGAAGACGATTGATGTCGGATGTCTTGAAACTGTGGAGAAATGCAGCAGGAAAGAACATGAATTTCAAATTATTATATTCTCGCTTTTGATTGTTACATGAAATTAAATTAGTTCGTGAAACGGGACTAGAAATGGAAAACAAAAATCTTGATTTATGTAGATGATAGTTTCTGAGAACGTGTAATTACCAAATCAGTGATTTCTTTAGTTATTAGGTTCTTGTTGCATTTTCCCATGCCTTATTTTCCTACTTTGATAGTATTTCCATTTCCATTTAGCAATTCGTCGAAAAAATCCTCTCTAAGACTTCCTCCTCATCTGCTAATAATTTCGTATGTTTCTCTCTTTCTCTTTCATTCATTTTTTAATTACCGGTATAATTGGTTACCTACAAATTAATGATCGGATTCTACCTACATTCGGGGTTCTGTAGCTGCTGATTTTCTTAATGCTCTTCCCTTGGTTCTTTTCTATTAATACTTCATCGATTTGGTTGACACATTTTTCATCCGGAGCTCTCTAGGTACCTTTATGTACTTTTTTTTCTCTGAAAATCTGAGCCTTTAACTACTAACCCTTTTTCTTTTGCAAGCAACATTTAGCCATTTATGTTGATTCTGTCTTGCCTATTACTATTTGATATATTTCATTCCTTCTTATATTTGCATTAGCGTTGCTTACAACTATTTTCTCGTAGCACAATAAAATAGGTCCCTTACGGAACACTAGTTTTAGTAATAATTTCAACTAATCGCTGCAATATTTTTTCCTTACTGTAACTTTCTAACTTCAATAAGATCCAGTGATTACCAAATGCTTTCAATAAGAAGAACACACAGTCATACAATCATAAATGCAGTCCATATGATAAATAAACATTTCCATAATTAAAGTAGATTCTTGTCCGATGAAAATTTGTATAATACATTCTTTTTATTCCTTTAACGGAAACTTTTCAGAAAATAATAACAATTTCCGATTAAATCTGAACCACCCTGTATACATTGAATAGTACAACAAATTTACATAAGTTTATATAAATCTAGGGCGTTTTCTGCAAACTTGTTTCTTTTCTTCTCAGGAAATGAAATGAACTAACGTAATTTTATTTTGTGAAAAATAGTTTTCTTTCTCTATTACGAAGTGCATATTTTTCAAATCAACATTTTAATTATGATTCCTTATTGCTCATCGCTTTTCTTATGAAGAAGACATATTTTGGTTTTGTGTTGATTGATTGTAGTGATCAGTTTCCAGAATTTTCAACCGTATTAAAACTGTTTTAAAATGTTAGACAAAAAGTTTTAGTAATTTTTGAAGTTGGAGTTTAGAAGGAAACTTTTTAATCGATGCAGAAATATAAAAATTGTTTTCGACTTTGTAAGCTTTTGTTCAATTAAAATTGCAACCTCGTTCGCTCACACTTAGAATAATTTTACTGCTGGAATTTGTTCATTTTTGTTTGCACCTAATCACTGGCGTTAATTGTTTAAATTTACGGCCGATAAAAATAGATAATGCGCAGCTTGCTAAAACAATTACCGCCATTATTAACAAACATTTATGCAAGTGACGTCGCTTTGTGTTTTTCGACCTAATATGCAAGAGACTCACATAATAATTAATTAATTGTTTTACATAAGTTTTTCTTATAATAAAATATGTAATTCTTAATCATAATTAATAATTTCATTGATTTAAGGTAATCGCATTAAATGATACGCCTTCGAAGGTAATATTTTAGAGACATAATTAATTTGACGCCTTGAACGCGATGCGATGTTAAAAAATATAACGTTCCATTTAAAAAAGTTGAAAACAATTGAAAATCTCGAAAACCTGACAGTCATTTGTTTTACTGATGTTGCCATAAAATCCAGCAGGTGACGTCCTGAAATTTTTCTGATTTAAGCTACCTCGTAAAAATTCAAATAAAAAAGTTAGTTATTGTAGCGGCTTCCCGTGAACACCCTGTATGCGTATAAAATTAAATATGCAGAAAACTAACAAAATAGCAAAAAAAGCATAAGAAAATATGCGTCAAATAATATCAAATTTTGAATTAGTTACAGTGTATGAAAAGTTTTGCGTTGCTTTTATCCCTCACGAAAAGCATAAAGGCTAGAAATCCGCTCTCTATACATAATATGTATAATAATCTGTTTATAATAAAAATAATTTATTTAGAACTGTTTTTTTGGCCCCGCGCAATTTTTGAACCCGGCCCCGCAAAAGTTTGCGCCGGCCCTAACTTTAAGTATTTAGACATACAGGGTTAGTTAAAAGTCTGGAAACGGTCATTTATTGCCGTTATTATTCATTTTAGGAAATTATGTTCTTATGAAAGTTTTTTAGGAAATTTTTATCTACAATTGAGAATAATTGAGTTTTTTTTTATTCAATTGTTTTTGAGTTATGCCTATCTGCGTAATTCTCTTAAATGGATACTTGTTAATTTTACTCTACCGTTCGGTAGAGTATTTTTTTCTCTTCACAATAGCATTCTTGTTGTTTTTAGAATTGAGGAGTTTCTGAAAAAAAAAACAATATTTCAAGTATTCATTTCCCGTCGTGCATGCTTATGAGCGCCAGGTCAGGTACATCTAAGTAAGCGATAAACAAACTCGAGCGAGTAACTTTATCAGTGGTTATTGTTTACGTCAAATTCAATTGTGCAATTAACTGCTGTTAATATTAGCAATATTTTACTTACTTTTGCTCATACAGCCACATGAACTTCAGGAGTTAACTGAAGATCTTAATCGTACCATTTTCCTCATAGATAAATTCGATGGTGAGTCAAAATATTTCATAATAACTTGTATCTATACTATTTTAATATTTTTTGTATAAAAACATGTATTATTAATTATTAAATTAAAGAAGGGTGGCGTCTTGTTTTGACATGTTTGCCCAAGGATTTACGAAGGATTACGGGAATACACTTGCAAAAATGAACAACGTTCTACTCCCAAGAGTAATTTTCTCAAGCAAAACAACTTAATTTTCGGGTAACGTTATTAACGATGACTTTTATCGAGTTTCGTGTTCGATCAAGAACCGTCCCTAAAGACGCTCATCCGTGGGGGGGCCTCGAATATCTCCCAAGGCGTAAAATAATTAGAAACGAGGAAACACGTTCGGTTTCGTGAGCGCGCCGTTTCCGTTCGTTTTTTAATCGACCGCCGCTAGAAACGCAGCAAGCCGTGGACGATTCAACGTTTCAACGTCGCTACCTTGACGTTTATTCCACTTGTTCGACCGGCACTCGGCAGTCGCTCGAAGAACGCGAATCGAAGTGGTCGTTTGCGGTGGTAATCTCGTAGCCTACTAAGTGAAACGAGTTTGGTTTTTTTGACGCGCGTTTTTTTTTTTAATATACCCGAATCGGAATATGTGGCCCATTTCGTGCCGAATCTGGTTCAGTTTGTGGCTTAGTTGTTCCGGCTTGGAGTTGAACGAGGATAGGCCTTCTTCGTATTGAGAGCGGTGAGCACGTTTGCTACTTTTTCTTTTGTTGCTCGCTAATGCCGCTCTAAATCTGATGTGGATAATAGCTGGCAGCTAACGGAAATCTGAATAATTATGAGAGCCGACCACATAATGTATCTGGTTTTTACAGAAAAATTATTCCGCATGTAATTAACACAACATTTTCCTTTACTATAATTAACCAGTAATTAATATAAACTCTATGTAAATAACAGAAATTATGCGCTTGGAAAATTGCAAAAGTAAATTTCCTGTAAATATAAACGTTGGTAATAATAATAATAATATAATAATACTTGTATTTGTTGACGAGTCCCACAGCACAAATAAAAAGTAATATAACTTGAGCAAATGTATGAAAATTTATCAAAAGGTTTATAGTTTAACTCTAAAACTATAACATACTAAAATTGCTGTTTCCTCCTGGTAAATTATTTATTTATTCATGCTGAATTTGAAACAAACAAAAAATATGATGAAAAATATTTTGCCAATAACTGTTTTCTATTTAATAAAACTGCTTAATAATAACAGAACTTAAAACCGCAAAATTATTCCTGCGAATAAAGCTACTAATACTCTATTTCTTGTATGTACACGATTTAGTGCAATTTCTATAATGTTGAGAACAAGAGTTTTGTTTTTTTGGAGCGTATATACAGTTTGGAGACAGAACTTCGTTCTATTTTTTCAGTTAATTTTTGGTTCAATTTAAATTTTGCTAAAAAATGCAAGTGCAATTCTACAAAATCATCGGCAACTCTAAAAAAACTATTTTGCTATTTTGAATATGTTTTAAAAAAAAATATGGATGTTGTTTCTCTTACGTTCAATTCTTATTTAATACTTTTTTTTGTAATGATGGCTTAAATGTACCATGAGAGTTTAATTTTTTAAGCTTTACTCAATTAGAATCCAAAATCTTATTCATAGAAATATCAAGTAGGGTCAAAGGGGGTAAAAATTAAAACTCTTGATGTGATATGTTAATTGTATTACTTAAAAGTATAAATAGTGAATAACTCGATGCAAAATATCATCTAGAATATGAATTTGTAGTTTTTTTTAACCATTTTCCTGTTTTTTCTTTTTTAATTTTAATGTAACAAAGAGTGTCTCATTGTTACCCTTAGGGGAGCGTGAGGTAATGAGAGCCTGCGGGCAATAGGAGCCAGCCTGGTTTAGGTATAAGTAACTAACAAACGAAAAGAATTGAAATTTGGTGAAGTAGTACCCCTTCTCATCCAGGACGCATGGAATATCCAATTGTGGCAAAAAACAATGTGTAATAAAAATAGTAAGCACTTGTTTCAAAACAAGACTTGTGTTGTTATTTTTCGTAATTTTTAATCAGACACTATTTTTTGGACAATGTTTTGATTTCATGTTACTAGGGTGTTACTATATTTTATGTTTCTAATATTTGATTTCTCGTTATCTATGCTTTTCATACCTAAAATAGTAATGCTATCTGGGGTAATGAGAGCCAAGTTATTATTACTTACTGATAGGGGGTGACTCCTCTTCTTATCCCTGATTTTGTAATATATGTTTTGTTGTTGAAGACGCTGAGGATTCGTAAAAGAACATCACTCTAAATTAATTGGATATGTGATTTTTGCACCTAACATTTCAACCAGTATATTAAAGTACTTTTATTATTTCCATATTTTTCTTAGTATTACGTTTTATGTTGTATAATGAAAGAAAATTGTATTATTTATGTTATTAACTGTAGCAGTTATTTGTTAAAACAAGCTTATTTAGGCAGCTGTTGGTTTGACTTCTTTCGTGGTTCTCATTACCCGAACATGTGAGCAATAAGTACCAATTCCATTTTTATTTTAAATGAATACATATTACAATTTCTGTTAATGACAGGAATGATATAACACCTGTTACATAAGTTTTGGGAAAAATTTTAAATGCTCTCTGTGATATAGTAAAACCAATACATCTAGTCAACTATGGCGAAACAAGTTGCTAGGGGTTCTGTCAATTTGTTTTTCGTAATACTTGAATGTTATTTCATTATAACTGCATTGTTTCCATGGTTGTTATGCTATCCATAACGGCCTAGGCCGGTTAAATTTTAACACCACGGTCGTTATTACTATTTGTTTTGTATTTCACACGTTGCAACTAAATCACACTCATAATTTGCTATAGTTACAACAAAATCACACTCATAATTCTGCCAAAAAACAAAGATTTATTTCATCATTTAGTATTACGAGAACTGTAAAACAACATACGCCCGATATGCATATAACGAACTCGGATAATTTATAGCCTCGGCTGGCGCCTCGGTCATAGAACTTATCCTCGTTCGTTATATCAAGCGTATTGGCCTAATACCGTTATATACTATAACATTTTACATTTTCGTTTGTCATTTGCGAAATGGCGTATAAGCTAGATTTGCGAAAGTCCATCTACAACCTGGTTGGACAGCTGCCTAGACGAGATATAGTAAACTTGTTTCGCGGACAAAATATTTCAAAAAGTACCATATATCGGACAATTCGGGAATGTGAAAAGGGAATTCCATGTATAAACCTACCAAAAACAGGCCGTCCACGTGCGTTAACTGAAGTTCAAGTCAACAGACTAGTCAACCGTTCCAGAAACACCATTGGAGTGTCTACCCGCAAGCTTTTCCCGTTTCAAATGCTACAATTTCTCGTTACATTGCAAGAACAGGCCTAAAATACAGAAAACGCGAGAAATGCCCCAAGTATACTCCCACACAATTGGCCAGAATCCCTGGTTGTTGTCGAGCTTTGAAACGTCGTCATTTCGCCGACAACCGGATCATAATCATGGACGACGAGAAATATTTTACCTTTGACCATGTAGAACTTCCTGGAAATGCAGGCTTCTATATGGATAATATTGAAGACACTCCCATTAACGTAAGATACAAAAAGAAAGCAACATTTTCTGACAAAATTTTGGTGTGATGCGCCATTTCTGAGGCGGGCATATCTAGGCCCTATGTAAGAGGCCAGGGGGTCGATTCTCGAATTACGATTGTAGATGTCGCCTGCAACATGACGTCAAAATGACGCAATTCCCGAACAATTTATATAGTTTTGAACGAGAGTCTACGTCACTTTGACGTCAGATCGCATGCGACATCGGTAATCGTAATTCGAGAATCAACCCCCAGGCAGTGAATGCTGAAGTATACATCCGAAATTGCCTATCAAAATTGATTATTTTTATTAATCAGCATCATGCTAATGATGATTACATGTTTCGGCCTGACCTTGCAACATCGCATTATGCCCAGAGATACGCTAAACTGGTTAGAAGCCCACCATGTGCCATGTGTCCCCAGAAATGATAACCCTCCAAATGTCCTTCAGGCAAGGCCAATTGAAAATTTTTGAGCTCTATTGGCAAGAAAGGTGTATGATAAGGGTTGAACACTCCAGTTCACGTGGAAGAGCAGTTTTTCTTCCCTGTTTTGTCCCTTTTAGTCTCCTGTCTAATAAACTTTTATCAATATGATAACGCCGTTTGGCTTCCCGAATACTCATTTTCTTTTCCCTCATTTGGTTAATTAAGATCGGCTCTTCAAATCCTCTGGGGTGTATCTTTTTTGTTTATTAAAATAGACCTTTTCCACCGTCAACCTGTAAGTGTCTCATAATTACACCTTATCTGTTAGGAGTATTATTTATTTTGAACCTAATAGGTGTCTCAAATTTACTTTATCTTTGAAAAGAAAACCTCAAATACTAAAAGGCCTGTAAGATATCACTGTTATTATTTGCTTCACTTATACTACATTATTTTGGCCTTGCACTGACGTTGGCACTTTTATTTTTTGATCCTTACTCCTTTACTTTAACACAAGCTCACATCGATGTTACACGAATTTGAAAGGTTATAATATGGCACAGATCACTTTCCCACCAATTTTCACAATACACAATCAAAATTTATTACCTAATCATATTATCAAAAAGGCAGAAATAGTTAATAAGTATAATTCAGGCACTGTCTCATTTTTACTCCAGGTTATTACGTGTCTCATTTTTACCCCTCTTGGCCCACACAAATTTTATAGCATGAGAGATCTTTACACATAAAGACTCAAACTTGTAATTTTAAATACAATTTAAAAAAATGTTCAATATTTTTCCGTGAACATGTTAAAATAGAAAAAAAAATAGTCACGAAAATATTCTTAAGATATTCATATTGTTCAATTTAATGAAAAATATCGTATCACGGAAATATGGATAATAAAAATTTTGAAAAAGTTAGTTTGCATATCAATTTAAGTTGTGACGAATAAAACGTTTTGTTCATTGTATTATTGTTACTTCAAAATTAATAGGAACACTGGAATTTTTTTAAAAGTTTCATTGCATACAAAACATTATAAAATGTCATCATTGACGTTTTGCTTTTCAAATTATGCCGTACGTTTATTAAACCCTTTCTTATCAAGGACTTCTGCGTTGTAATTTTTTTCAATCAAATTATAATTATGAGAGGGTGAGTCATTGAAATGTTAAATAAGACAGCTGATTTAAAAAATACATCGAATCAATACTAAAACATTATTTATTATATTTTGACAACTAGCAGTGCAATTGTTTTTTTTTTATTAGAAATTCATAATCAGTATAAAAATTAGAGAATCTTTGCCCATTTAAGCGAATTTCTATCTTCAAAAAGTAAAAAAGTTAGCAATGGTGAACGTTTCAAATTGAACACCCGATATATAAATATTTAGTATGCTACTGTTTAGAGGATCAAATGTCTTTCTATAAGAAAATACGCAGGATGTTCTATTTAAGAAAATCCTAGTGCATCCTGCCACTATTTTCTGGAAAACCCTGTATGTGTCAAAATAATTTTAGGTAGTAGTACTCAATAGGCAGAAACTCTTTGCGAAAGAAAGATAATTCTATCTCTTTCTATAAGTGAGCTAAGGGAGAAGCCGCGCGCAGTGACTCGCCCTGTATATTATTTGGTTTTGATAGAAAATTATTTCCAATATAATTACGAAATTACGCTATAGGTAATTAATTTATAAATACAAGGGACAAAAATTAAAGATACATTTAAACATTTCAAACAGATACTTTAGGGTTACAATAAATATTAAATAAAAAATGTAGGTATTTTATATAAATTTGTATTATTTTTTTATAGAAAAAATTAGGGAACTCTTGCGTTATAGTTTTTAATGCTCTCAAGCAGCTCCTCCATGTGGATTAGATAATTTGTAACAGATGATGAAATAGGTGATTTCTGAGCTACAATAGGAGCTAATATTTACATATTTACCGAACAGAACATTGCAAAACAAATACCTTGTGTACAATGCAAATACCACAATTTTATTCGTTATCGAGTTCACCAAAAACTGATAATCATGGAAACTTTGAAACGTAATTTAACTTCCGGAAAATATTATTAGTTTATGAAAAAAATTGTTCTGTATACCATCTGAAGTACACTACTATTTCACAATGTTTAATTCTTTTTCTGAGTTACCAGGCTGAGGGGATGGGAGGTAACTTTCGATTTTCAGATTACAAAAGGGGTTAATTTATATGCAGAGTGTAACTAAATGAATGCAAAAGAAATTAATTTTAAGTAAAAAAGTTCCGATAAGAATGTAACCCAAAAGGCTTCATTTTCCATATACTTACAGCTTGATAAAGTTCTTCATAGTTGCAGCATGTTAAACTATCCAAAATAGTCTAGGGATTATTCAGCCAGTTCAGTAGTTAATGCAAAGGAGAACGATGTGAGGGGTAGTAATTTCTAACACTTCCTTAATTTTTAAGATTTCTTAAAGTTATAAATTAAATATTTTTTATACGTATCAAATGTCCTTGTACCAAATATCATTGAATTATTGCAAGAAATGTGCGAGGTAAATTTAAAAGACTGAAATAAAAATTAAACTTTATTACTCTGTATATTGAACGCCACAAGTTTATAGTAACTTTTTTTTACTTACAATCAATTCAGGGATCACTTCTTCAATTTTTTTCAAATCATTAAGTCACCTCCAAAGAACCAGGACAAAGTAAATAAGCAAATAATTTTTCTGAAAGATGTTTTCAACCGTTTTAGGGGCGATAAGAAATTGTTCTGTGCTTACGCTAATGAGACCACACAGTTTAATTTGTAATTTGCAAGGTAATAGTGAATTCATTAGAATAATAGTGAATATTACCTGAGTAACATTGGGAATTACTAGAGAGTAGGTAGATAATACAGGAATTCAAAGGAATTGTATATTTGCTGTTTATTGCACTCACTATAATCGTTCCGTTCATAAATTTTTAGTTTCGAATTTAGAATGGGAGCTTAGATTTAGCAAAATAAAAGATAATACCACACGAATATGCACGCAATTGAAAGTTTTGAGAGCTTTTATCTCAGTGCGACTATGCTTGAGCATCATGTATGTACAATAAGTAAACCCCGGACTGAATAATTGCTCATAAATAAAAAAATCAATACCAGTGAAGAAGTCGCTGTCATGATTATACAATTACCACCAACTAATAATTAATAACTATACGTACTAATTAATGTTTAAATTAAAACGAAAACCAGAATTATTCACAATTTGCACCCGGCGAGACTTGACATCAGCATCATCACAAGGATAAAGTTGAAATTGTTGATTTTTGTCTTTAATTTCAAATTTTCCTTTCTTAGAAACTGCAAGGTCATTGGTCATGTATTCAAATATGAAAAACAATATTCTTTTAATATCCTCGTACTTATTTTGTGTGTCTTCCAAAATCAACCGATAATAAACCTAAATAGATCAACATTTCCGGGAGGGATTATCTAAATCATGCCCTACTCACAGTATATTCATCAATCAGCAGGGACAGCTTGGGGTTTTCGTTGCTACAGTTTCTGAGTGCGCATGTGCGAAAACTGACGGACTTTCCACAAACAGCCGCGTGTGGCGCACCGGTGAATTCATCAATTGCTTTTAAGTGGGCGTCTTTTAATTCAGCATTTTGTGTGATGGATGTGGAGTGATGAGAAAGATTGAACGAAAAACCATCTTTGTTAGATTATAATGAATTCATGTTGTGTAGATAGCCTGAAGTTGTGTAAAATAACATCGCATTCTATGATTAGCTTGCAATCATTTCTATCTGTGCCATTTCTGCAACCAGTGGCATCTAGTAGCTATTTAGGAGATACCCCACAGTCAGTGGTTATAATTCCATTTAACAAACAGGAAAACTTGACAATTATAATCTCATTGAAACATAAGAAAAGCTATGAACCTGATGGAATATCAGTAAAGCTCTCATTAAATTCATGAGAGAAAAAGTGACTGAAGCATAATGGATATGTCGCGGGACTACTGTTCGCTTTTGTATATACTTTCGACACCAGGAGCACTGTATTATTATGGGTTACATCATTTTTTACTTATAGACTTTATACCGTGAGAGCAATAAAAATCCAAGTCAAAAATACCTTCGGAATATGAATCTGTTGTCTTTGTTAGCTTCATACATTAAAAAGTGAAAGCGATTTATGTACTATGTACTAAGTTAAAATGTTGTATAGCAGTTACAAATTTAATGTTGTTCACATCTTTATTTAATCTAAGACAAGAATTCGAAAATCCACGGATATCTTTGGCTTGTGTTTTTATTACTTTCAATCTCTACATAAATGACATGTCTTACAATTAGTACTTAGCAGCCGGTAAACTTATTAATTTCGCTGATAGTGATGACACGTTAATTGTGGTGCCGGCGACGAACTCTGAGTCACACCAATTGCTTGTACAACAAACAACAGAGTAACTGTGCTGCATGACTCGACTCATCTGAATGAAACTAAAACGGATTGTATAAACTTTTATAAAATGAAAGTACCCCCGTGACTGATAATGAAACAAGGAAAACAACAAATTTTCGGGATTTATGGCAGGTTTCCACGAGACTAGTAAACAGGCCAGTAGCTGGAGTCCTGTGACTGGACTCCAATAGCTGTCCTTGCCAGTCCACTGAATTCCTATTTCAACTGGCATCCAGTGGTGTTTACACGGAGTCAGTCCCTGACCTGTTTACTGGCCTCGTGGAAACCTGCCATTACGCAGATTCAAAAATCACATGACAGGAACGTATCAGGTGTTCAATTGAAAAGTGCATCAAGTGGCTTTCGAATTTTTCATAGTATTGTGCAACATGTCTTGAATTAGATCAACGTGAAATGTCACTTTAGGCTAAGCCACGTTAGATTATTTATAAGCAAAACACAACTATTTGACAACTGTCATTCATACATAGAATCAAACACGACCGGTTTAGGAAGTTATCCCTTTTTCCCTTATTTTTCTCATTAACAAATCAAAACCAACTTTGAATTTCTCAATTAAACACTCGTTGTTAGTCATAGACGTGGGAAAATAAATAGAGCCTATTATGTTCCTGTTGAAACTCAGTACATTGTTGGATGTAGATGATCTACAAATTTATTACTCATTCTCATTAGTATACCCGTACCTCTCGTATAATCATTATGTGAGCAGGAGCTGTGACAATACGTAAGTGATTTGTAGAGAATGGAAGATCAGGTTTTATTGCAATTGTTTTTAGTGAATCTTCTATATTTATTTTATTTTTACGGAATCTTGTACGTTTATTTTCTTTTTGTACATTTATATAAATTGAATAAAAACACTTGGTCTTGGTTTACAGCAAATTTATTTACTCGATGTACATTTCACCTTTCGACATTATCAGGTGTAGGTACTGATTCTTCTACATTTATTTAATATTTACATGTCCACGCTCATTCAACATCTTTTAAATGATTTATTCCAGGCAAACTGCCTACTTCTAATATTTGAAACCTAAAACTGGCCGCTGTCTAGTTATTGGTCTTACAAAACGAATTTTAAAATCAATATTTCATCATATATTTCAGGAATCATGTAAATTGTATTTTAAAAATCAAAATATTTTGACTACCCTTTATATACATTTACACATGTGGCATTTTTGCAAAAAAATAATAAATTTATTTGTAAAAAATAGTAAAATAGTAATCAATTGTGGCTTTTATAAACGCAGCCCCCACTGTAATGACCTACAATATCTTATGATATAAAACTAATTTAAAAATAAACTAAAATTAATGTTAATCAGAAAACCATTTTATAGTTTGTCTTAGGTCCGGTTTGTCAGTCACAGCTTAACTTTATTTCCATTGTTCCTAAGTGAACCTTAATGACTTATCTTAAGTTTATTTACTGCTTCTGGACCAATAAAAATATTATTATTAATAGTATTGACCAAAATTGAAATATTCAGTCCCATCAAAAAATCAATCTGTTTTAACCAAACCTGCACACTTTAAAAACTATAAACGTTTCAATGATAATTTCTTCGACAGTGATTACCTGTAGTAAAAAATTTCTTAAATTTCCTCAAACCTGTCAATGTGTAATTCTCTTTTGCCAGCTGACTTTCTAAAGATGTCTGCAGAAGCCTAAGCAGTTTTTATCGTCTATGCTAATGGGATTACTGTTAACGATAATCAAACGGTAATAATAGAATTATTTAAACAAGCGATTAGGTCATACTAGAAATACTAGCACACAGACCCGTTCGTCGTAGTAAATAATAAATTCCACATGTGAACTTTTTACATTTATTTGATGGATAAGATAGAACCAATAGCTTCAACTTAAGTACATAAATTTAATTACTTTTCATACGTCAGTTAATTTTACCTTCATACTTCTTGGTTTTTATTGTAATATGTATAAAAATTTCGTTGCAAGTCGGTAATATGGCGTATAGACGTATTTTACATTAAGTCATCAACTTGTCTAATTTTTTTATGTTTATCTGATAATTACAAATTATAATTGACCTCGTAATGTCGTTATTTGCTTATCGGTGAGTGGGTATTATGTAAACACGACGCAAAAGTTTTTTCCATAATTTTTTTTTTTTTGTATATGTATATCGTCAAAGCTATGGATTTTTACTCCAAAGTAAGGTACGTAGGTATAAAAGATCTAGAATTAAACGTGGAATTAGAAGATACAATATGTTACAGGATGTTCGGGAGAACCGAAAATTTGCCATGCTTAATTTTGTATTCATTAAATAGCTCACCTCTGGTATCTCATGTCTACAAATTTTCAGCCTTTCTATTACACATAGTTTCCTCATTCTTTTAATAGATCACTCAACGTGAATGGCCCTGTATATTTCGTTATTTTCTAGTGCTTAAAATAATAAGAGATCTGTAACAGAGTAACCTAATAAATGAAGATAACAATATAAAAAGGAAACCTCAAAATTAATGAGTTACATGAATTATTTAAAATCGAGTATCAAGTCTCGAGTATTCTTAAAGAAAAATTACACGATGTGCTAAACAGAAGATGATAAAAACAGACAAAAAAGTGCCCCTTTAAAAAATAGTCAGAAAGCTTAAGGGGTAAGGGCCAGTTTCATAATCGAATTTAAAGTCTCTTTATAAATTTAAAGTCACTTTCAGATGTCAAAACAAATATGAAAACACATTTGTTTACACGTCTGAGACTTTAATTTTAAAGTATCTTTTAAATTTGATTATGAAACTGGCCCAAAGGCCCTGTTTTACAATCGTGCAATAAGAACGGAATAACTTTCGCCAAATATCCTTTAATGTTCCTCCATATCTACGTCACACCTACGTCACGTTATAGGTACCATGCATATGCGAAGCCAGCGCCACCAATGACCATATGCTGCATTAGTGGTATGAAAATACGAGTTGATTAAAATTATTAGTGTACATTTAAACTTGAATATTGTAATGTATTTCAATACCAGGAAGCTCAAGTATTATGTACTACAATCGTAAATTGTCATAAGAGTGATATTATTCCCATGCAATGAGTCTCAAGAAATGTTTTCATATCACTAATTCACAAATCACCACGCCAGGCGGCGCTGAACACAGAGATGTGCATGGCGCCTATACCAATAATAATGCTTATCCGACGATTGTAAAATCGAGCCTCAGTGTTTTATTGTACAGGTAATTGTAATGACGCCTAGTTATCTAATTACTTATTTATTATTGGCAATGATTTAAACCTCACAGAAGTAATTGTTGTTTATAAAAATTCCAATTATTTTTTTATCAAAGACTTGATGGCATAATTTTTAGCTTGTAGTAAACATTTCTTTATGCCGTTTTTCCACAGTTGGCTTATAAACATGTTCAATTTATTTAACTAAATAATCGCAATTAATTCTCATTCCAATTCGTAAGTTATACGGTGCATTATTATTGACTTTTGCCCCATCGTTAGCTTCTTTCCTTCAATACTATTTGTGGTTTTAATTAACGATATAAGTTTAATAACACCCTGTATAGTTATTTTCTGCCAAAAAGCGAAACAGACAACGAATACGTTTTTGAGGTAACAGTATATTAATCTAGACAGGTCTATAATATGCATAGATTTGTTTTTATTCCAAACAATAGAAATTGTTTTGTATATACATATTTTTTTTAAATACAAAATTCGTATTGTTATTTTTGACGCGGGGTTGGATATTGAGTTTTGAGTAAATTCAAATGATCATCAGGTGTTCATATTTATTTTATTATATTTGCTTCCTATAAATACGTCACCGATAATTTTGGTTCATATTTTATAGTTAATCTACTGAATTAATCCGCTTGCCTTAAATGTATTTTCCTAACCGATATTTTCACAATAAAAAAAGGAAATGAAACTCGTTAGAACCAAAAGCGATAACATGTTGCAATCAGTTATCCAAGTTATTCAACATTACAACGTTTTGTTGTAGTACACTCGTGCTACTTTTATTGCATTGTTCCTATCGCACTTATGCAATAGCATACGCTCTCAATAACACAATCATAGAAAATTGCAAGTTTTGAAAAACAAATTTAATTTTCCTTAAAAATTAAAATTAATGACGCGAAGCAAATATTTAATTAGATTAATGGACGCCTGCTAAGAAACATGAAGGTTAAATGATTTTCATTGCCAAGAGTAAACATCATATTTAATTATATATTTTTTTTGTCTGGACAAGTAAGGCGTTAATTTGATAATTTGAGCGACTTTTTAAGACGTTAGGTATCGTTTAATCATTGTTTTAAATTTTTTTAATTACTATCCAATTTTCACCTTCAGTTTTGCCTGAAAAATATAATACATAATCACAAGTGTTTTTTTTTAGTACATCTCTTATTTAATCATTAATGTTTATTTTGTACTTATTGCACAAGTGTGTTTATTTTACCTAAATATTTGTCAAAGATTGCCTAAGTGAGCTTTTTGTTGAGTAAGTACCACCTAATCATACAAACTGTGAAGGCATCCCTTTAAAGGTGCGTTTAGACTTGAGCACGCACGCACTGAGCATACGCGCACGGTATTCGTTCGCGCTCGCGAAGAGCGTTTAAATTAAAATTCATTTTCCAACGCATGGGCTGATCCAGTTGTTCGCAAGCGTGCGTTGAAAATGAGCGACAAAATAGCAGCAGCCGCGTTTATTATAATATTTATATAGTATAATATTTAATATTTAATATAAAAAAAAGAAATTCGAAAACGTAGACGTCGTTGGTGGCAAACGCCAATTTTTTGTAACAGAAAAAATAATTTATTAAACAATTTAGTGTCAGAGTATCGTTATGACCAATTCAGAGACTTTACGAGAATGACTAAAACCGATTTCGAATATTTGCTCAGCTTGATAGCACCAAAGATTATCAAAAAAGATACAAGTTACCTCGAACATACGCCGCAAATTCAGTATTGTACAAATTGAGCATTCGCGAACCAATTAATTCTTTTGAGCATGTACCCGAGACCGACACCAAGCGGATCGCGCTCGTTGCTGTTCGCGCATAGAAAAACACATAGTGAGCGTGCGCGCATATCCGTTTACACTTGAGCATTCGCGGTGGATCAGTGCGTGCGTGCTCAAGTCTAAACGCGCCTTAACGTCAGGCTGCAAAAAAGAAACCGAAAATCAACTTGTTATTTTCTGAAATGATGAGGATTTTGCATTACATTGAATTTTATTTGGATAAAATATCTAAATCTGACCGCGATTTATTTATCCGGTTTCTTGATTTTCTCTTCTCTTTAAAACCATCGAGTGACATTGAAATACCCACAGCTATTATAATCACAGAAAAGACCACGAGCTCGTATATGTGTGTACTTGGAACGTCTTATAAATAATTTAATTTTTTGAAAGTTACACAAGCAGTCGTGAATATTAATAGAATGTTTAAATTCTGCCAATGCATCAGCCGGGCTGACATTGCTGCAGGATGTATTTAAATTCGAGATAAGAACAGGAAAGTGCTTCTTTGTATTCGAGAAAGTCTTAGCAGATATCTCCCGATATTAGACTAATTTTGTTTATCTGCGAAGAGTTCAAGTAGCACTCCTTTTTATCTATGTAACCTGTGAGCAACTAAAAATCAGATTAGAGTCGGCGGTGCAAAGAAAAAGTTTGTCTGTTACTAACGCGGCGTTAGGCTGATCTGACAGTTCATGAATGTATTAGATTAATTAATTCAGTTAATCACAGACATACATTTTCTTTGCACCGCCGACTCTAATCTGATTTTTAGTTGCTCACAGTTTATTTGATGTAAGGTAACTCAATAACGTCGTAAAATTCTAAATTTGTTCGCAACTAATGAATTCCATTGAATTATTTTTGGAAAAAGGGTTCGCTCTAGATTCATACTTTTGTTATTTTTAATTTTATTGTCTTGCAATGCTTTTCTATTTCTCTACATTAAAATAAAATCGCTGTAGATTTTTTCTTATAGTTCTGATACATAAATAATTTAATTATCTGCGTTTAACTCAAGTAGCACTACTTTTATTAGCTTAATGCAGTGGAACTCAATAACGTTGTAGAGTTTTAAATTTATCTTCAACTGCACTTGGCTTTTAGCTATATCCCATTAAATTATTTTGGGCAAACAAGTTTGCTCTACATTCATATTTTTATTGTTCTTAATTTTTTTATGTTGCAATTCTGTTTCTTTTTTTATTGTTTGTTTGTATAAGCAAATTTTATTATGTGTCTTAAAGAAAAGAGTAAATTTGCTTTTTTATGTTGGAAGTTCGAATTTTTTCACGATTCATTGAACCTGTCGTCTTACTTGGAAACATGCCATTTTGTATTTTTGTATTGTTACATAAAGTTATATTAACACTACAACGATAAAATGATTGTGAACAAAATTATATTTTAGGTAATTCTACTTTCTCTAGTTTTACAGCACCTAAATATAGTTTTAAAAGTAGTATCTATGTAGGTTCATATCTGAAGGTGTTAAGATTTGCCTTATTTTTCAGCTGCAGATTACAATTCCTTCTATTAACTTTCTTGCTTATTACTTTTTTTCAATTGTATTTTTATACAGATGTCCCTTCCTTGTCTTCCTCCTTTGCTTCTTCCCTTTTACTTTCGGCAAATTGTTCTTCTGTTATCCATCTTTGTCCTACACCCAAACTATCTTCATTTTTATTTTTCAACTATCTTCAAGACTGTCTTCTCATTTCATCATTTCATGTCCTGTCTTTTCTATTTCTGTTCTTTTGTCCAATTTTCAAGATTATGTGTTAATGTCTGTCACATAACATTGGTATTGGTTAATTACTAAATCAATTTATAGAAACGTGCAAAACTAAAATGTCAAGTAATTCAATTAATAAAAGTACTGATTTTGTAAACTTAAAGAAGTTATAGTTTTCTTATTTTGGCAAAAGAAATACAAAGAATCGAAAACATAGTAATTGCTTTATTTTTTATGTCTTTATGTGTACTTAATTTTCACTATTTTTCTGTTTAGCTTGTCTTTCACTCATGTTAGTAGTATAATATAAATTGCTTTTATTCATTTTTTTAAAGATTCTAACCAAGATACATAATATGTCGTTGTTGCAACATATCACTTTGTTCAGATTAGATTTTCATAAAAAATCAATTTAAATTTTAAAACCATTCAAATCGAACCTAATTCAGTCCATGAATTGCCCATTGAATTAACGTTGATGTGTTTGAAACACTATAGTATTAGAAAGTTTATGTAGTACGTGTTTGACCGTTGTCGTTATGTAAAGTGACAGTGAAACGACAAAAATATTTTCCGGAATGACTAATACATAAATTTCTAACAAAACATTTAAGCTAATTAATATGTGACGCACCGAAATGGTTTACTTTAAATCCCGTTATTAATTTTGAATAGAAAAATCAGATTTTATGTGATTTAACTAATGCGTTTTAATTAAAGCATCACGTGTGTATTGTTTATAAATTGAGATAAATTAAGTCCTGCTTAGGTGACTTAAAAGTTCAAATTTCAAACATATTCACAGTTTTTGCCCCCTGGAGTAAATCAGGAAATTTATGAGAGTCTCCCAGTTTTATTTTTAGGATTTAAAGGGCAATTTAATCTGTAGGAATTCAGGTAATCACTGCTCTGTTTTTCTTGTAGACAGGCAATAAATAATCCCAGTCTGATTCTCGGATTTGAAGTTTTTATTTTCGTGCTAATCCCATAAATAGCGTTTATTTATGACTTATTGTTCGTGTTGTAAGTGCGGATTACGTGACGAAAAAACTCGGAACTTCAAAACCGCAAGTTCTTTCTCTTTCTTGATTTCCTTGCCGTTTGCACTGGAAAAATCCGTTCACATGCGGTTTTTCATGAATAGATTCTTTGTATTTCGATAAGGCGAAATTATACCTTTTTGACATTAAACGGATTATCTTTACTTGTTTATTTGTTTTCGCTAGGAAAAAGTATCGGATAAACGTAAAATATGATTAAGTATTATCGAAAAATAAATATTCTCAGTATTTACTTTAGATTCACGGAAAATCAAGAATTTTTTTTTTGTATTTTTCTAGAATTGCGTTCGGTTAGAATTACAGGAAAACAACAAATAAAAATAAAGAAGCGAGTTAGTTTGTTATTCAATTTGTTATTTAATCTATAGTTAAGCCATGTTCAAATGTTTCAAAAACACCTGTGTACAATGTTACTGGAATATAATTATTGCTAAAACATAAGTACTTAATATTTAATAGTAGGTACTCATTACATACTTATTATTTATAATGTATTTTATGTGTAACAAACATTAAATACTAAAGTAGAAATTAGAATGAGGAAAGTAATTCAAAATCGAGAACTGGGCAAGAAATATTGTCAAGAAATTACAAAAAAATTCTCAAATAACTACAGGGTGATTCATAATAAGTGTCCGACCTGTTAGGGACGTATTCAATAAAGTCATACAAGTACGAAAATAAATTTATTGGAGACATTTGAAAAATCAGCATCTTGTGAGCCCTACATTGAAACCGATTAAATACCGCTGATGCCGTATTTATAAAATTACGTAAGAAAATCGTTTGATACCGTTGAGTTCATTTTTTGCGCTTTCGTGACGTAATAAAGTTATCCCAGTGACCATCAACCAATTTACATCCGAATTTACAATGAATTTTATCTCAAAAACTATGCATATTAACCCCCTATGCATAAAGCTTTTTTGCTTTGTTTTTTCATGTATTATCTGCGGTTAACGGGTCCGATTGGTATTCTGAATCACGCTGTATATATTTTAAAGGTATTGAAAATATGAAAATATTGTTATGCATTTAAATGTAGATAAATCAAGGAGTGGTTAGAATTGAATCACTACTGTGACTTGAATCACAATCGAAATACGTACAAATCTAGAGAGAAGTATTCGTTACATCTAAGTATAACTGTGTTCCACAGTATTAGCGATTTACAAGTGGAAGTTGGCAGTAGCTTTAAAAATTTTAGGCTTTGAATATTTGATAAATCTGATTGGGCCCAACTTATTCTTCATATTAAAACACTCAAAAAAAGTATTTATTTAATTTACTAGCGTTTTCGACTGACTGCTCTAGAGCACTACTCTCAGAATATCTCCATCTTGTTTTAACCTCATGTAATAACAGAGGATGGAGATACTATCAGAGTGCTCTGGAACAGTCAGTCGGAAACGCTATTTGATTTGTGACCAGAAAAGAATTGCAAAAAAGTATATTCTCAAATATGTGAAGCTTGTTTGAAGGAAACAAGAGAGGTAATTATAGTTCATTTTGTAATTTTTAAAATAAAAACGTAAGTTATAATAAAAACCTTTCATTAATCTGCAATCCTGAGTACTGTTCACAATCTTCATGGAAATGTTCTGGTTAATTGAATTTTCTTCTCTCAAAACTTCTGGACTTCCAGAATAGTTACATTTCAGAGCGTGGCATGGGGAAGATAAATGCAGTTTGGGAGGAAAAAGGCTTGGCACGAAATGATTTCGAAAATGTTTTACAGTTACTAGGAAGAGTTTTTAATTAACTCGGAATAGAATAACATTATCATCAGCTAACTTTAGAAAGAAATCATCTTTCTTTCATTATAGATATAATTGTTGCAAACATTAAATCAGCTTGATACGATTTAATGTTTTGTCGTCTTTTGGTATTTGGTGAAATAGGTACATGATCTATTTTATTTGTATATTATCTCTTTCTCTTATAGTTTATAACTTATAAGCTAGAGTAAAACTTAATTTTTATCTAATACTTTTTGCTTTTCGTTCCAGATCAATCCCATCCAATCTGAGAGTTTTGCCGAAGAAAAACAGCAGATTAAATTGCAATGCTTCGGACGTCATAGATTCTATCAAAGAACGGAAAATTTGGCTCGTTCTAATTATATAAAATGTAACGACGAACCGGATGCCGGTATTATTATCGAAGGGAAAAGTCACCACCGCTTCCTGCGTTTAGAAACGCTGGGATGGTCTCGTCGAGTTCGACTTGCTGAAGTGTTTTAACGCGTTTGAGTTGTGCGGTTGTGCTCGTGTTCTTCTTCTTCATAAATATCAGAGTAACGATAATGGAGGAAGACCACCAAATGATTGACGTTGTTGATACCGCCTTGCTGAAGAACAGCGGGCCGAAACGCGTGCCGTCTATTGATGCTTTAAATAGTGAAATGCCCGGTCGTGGCTATCAGAAAGACAGGGGGAGAAGGGTTCTTAAAACTTTGTTGAATCGTCTGAAAATTCGAAGGACTGCCAGTGCCGATATTACCGAACCCGACCCTACTTATAAGGTCGCTTATTTGGGAAATGTTGTCACCGGATGGGCCAAAGGTGAGTCAATTATCTGCTAATTTTTAATGCAACCTCATAGTAGGTCTGAAGTGTTAAAATTTTACTAGAATTGTTTATATGTAGTTCATTTAGTAAGCCAATGAGTCCAGTTCTCTTTATTTTATTATTTGCCATCAAGAATCGTATACAAGTACAGTTAGAATTTAAAAATATTGTCTTGCCAATAAAAAGTTAAATTGCGGCCTAATCACTTCTGATCGCTCTAACGAGTAGGCGAATAAGAGGACAGGACCATGCATCGAATTCTTGTCGATGCTTGCAAAGCTGCCTACTTGTTATGGTGATCAAAATGGACAAAACCACGCATTTACATTTTATTGAGGAGACATTATTTTTAATTCTGACTGTTGTATACGCCAGAGAAGCAGCAGCATTAGAGAACTTTGTGCTATCTAAAACATTAATGTTATACGATTTCACAATGATAGACAAAACGAAAAAAATAAATAAATTTACGTAATATTTTTGTAATCTATACAGTGACGTAAAGTGCAAAGAAACTTTTATGTCGTCTAAAGAATTAATTCAATTATATGATTGCATAACAATATAACAAATGAATCTGAATCTACGGAGTCACGCAAATTGAACGAATATTTTATCTATATAAAATTAATGTATTTGTATTAAAAATTAAAAACCATTATCTAAACAAAACAAAACTTTTGTTTATAAAAATGTAAGTCCGCATATAATTATACTTTCGATGAATCGTGATCAATCAAAAACTTTTTTATAGATTTTTAATTGCTATTAAAAAAATATTTGAATAACAATAATTAAGTTGTGTACATATAATTTAACAAACGCAAAAAAACAGTCTACAGAGTGATTCAGATTGCATCTTGATATTTCTAGGAATAGATAGAGCTTCGAAGCAATAGATTTTAATAAATCCACAATTACTTGGTTTCTTAATATATTTTTTTAACAATAACATAAAGTTAAAGCTAAAAACTATTTGAGGTGAAAAATACTTGTGCAACAGGGAATACACTTCGTATCCATTTATTTTTGAGTACATATTTCAATGCGGTAATGAATATGGTATTATTTTTGGGGTAGTTTAATTCTTATCTGTCAGTTTTGTCAATTGTTAGGTAGGTGGTTGCGTATGTACAAAATTAAAGAAGACCCTATATAAACAATGAGGTCATCCTTACCTATAAAATTGAAGGTTTTAAGTACAGGGAGAAATGAATAATACCGGACAAAATAAAACGAGTAAGAGAATTAATGTCACAGATTATGGGAAAAATATTTAAAAAATATTAATGGATTGTCCATGATGTTTGTGACTGATTTAAAATAAATTTGGAAAACGAAGTGCCAAGGTCACTTTGGCACGTCGTTTTCCAAATTTATTAAAAATATTAAACACATAATTAACAAATTAGAATGAGTTCAAAATTTACCTTAAAATTACGTTACGATATTGCCTGGGAATTACAATGCCACTTCTTATAAATAAACGAAACATAAATATATGTAAATAAACCAGTAAAACCGCTTAAAGTTTGGCAACGACTTGACCCACTGCCAATCATTATGTGATACAACTATCAGTGGGTTCAGAATAATAAAATCGATTTTGTTCACAAATTAATATTCGCTAGGAGATCAACGAGACTGAGAACATCAGAATTTACAATTGATATAGTGCGACAAGAATATACAGAGTGTACATTAATGATTGAAAAGCGTTTGAATTTGGCGCGTTGTCAAATTAGTAATTTTCGTCTTGCAAGATTGGTACTCATACTGGGATATGATGACTTCATGTCGAATTTCGTCAGTAGCGTGCGTGTGTTGTTTTGTTTATTCCTTACTTTATTATTATTGAGTTAGTATTAACGACAAAGTTATTTCTATTACCACTTTTGTTGTCAGACATTTTTCATTAGTAAATACAGCCAAATAACACGAAATAAAAATACACACAAACGTTTTAGGTTAGTGATGGTTTTTACGGGCCTGCACAATAAATTTATTGTTGAGGCGTATTTTCGGTCGGCGATACGCAATAACAATAACAATACGCGATAACAAGATGTGTGGAATTATTCTTATCAAAGTTGTCACCGACAATGCAACAATTTCAAGAACAGTTCACATATTACGTGAACTCAATCATATTATGATTGTTTTGTGCAACACGTCTACCGTATAATTCAGAGTTTTCGTGGAACACACAGTGTTTCTAAAGGAAAATCTAATTAACAGGCGTAAAATAATTTCTAATCACTAATAAATTGTTTTATTAATATGGTAAAACAGAATAGTATGCAGTACCAACTTTTACAAATAATCTAATGGACGGGAAATTCAAACGCCTTTCAATCAATAATGAACACTATGTATAAATTAACTAAAGTAGTAGGGTCGCCTAAAGAACAATTAATCATTTTATGTTTGTTATTTAGTTGAACCTAAATTTTATGAATGTTCTGCAGCAAGTAATTAAAAGGTTTTTTAATTGAATTATTTGGAAACAAGAATTTAAGATAAACTACTAATTATACCAGAGACGATGGTGTTTAAATTGCTAGGAATATTTGGATATCACATTACAACGAATTGCTTAATCATATCGGTTTATCCCTAAACGTAAAACGCTTCATTTTACCTGCATCCATCGCTGAGAAATGTTTTACAGGCTGACGGGCTAGATGATCACGGTGACATCTCGTTCTGTAAACGCAGCAATACTGCATTATAAAGTTTTATTTTTTAATAATAATAGTAATTTTATTGAACATTTTAAGTAGCGACATCTTTCGATCGCTTTTTGACCTGACATTGCAGCTGTACAGAACCTGCTCGAGGAATCCGCTGTAATCAAAACCGATTTGCACAAATTTTTTTTAGTAATTTTATTATCGACTACATCACAGTATGAACTTGAAGCACATTTGAATTTTGTTTAATTACACATGTAACAGATGCAAACAAAATACCAGTTCTAAATCAATTGAAATTGCGAATGAAATAACACGCTAAAGAAAACAAATTTGCGAATAATTGTAAAGCGCAAAAAGAAACGAATTAGGTATACTTTATTGATGACATGTGAAAGAAGGAATTCAAAACGAACGCCGTTTTCATTCAAAAACAAGTGGACTGTTTCGAATTTGTCAACACGGGCATTGTGTTTAAATTATTGGGGATGTTTGAAAATCGAAGAAGCTCAAACAGGACTATTAGGAATTGATGTAGTAATAAGGAATTAATCGCCACAGGAACGGACGATCCAAGGAATCACATAAACATACTGGTTTCTTCCGGAAATGAAAAACGCTTCATTTTACCTGTAATCCATCGCTAAAAAGTTTTTTGATTTAATTAGCGGGCGTCATTCCTGGATAACATAACAGTACTTCAGTACTGAAGTGAAGGTCATAAAATAATAAAACTTTATTAGATACAGCTGTGGAATGCTTGTGTTTCCATTCTACATAAACATGAGTGCGATTGTTGATCAATTATATGTATCTCGTGTTTGAATTGGCTTCCGCTTAGAACCGCGTCACGTTGACTTCTTCTACTGCCGACGTTTCGTTCGCCATTGCAGAAGAACTTCCTCAGAGCTGCTGCTGCTGGTGTTGCTGCTGTTTCTCGTTAGTCGTTGAGACTGAGTGGGTATGTCTGTTGTGGTATTTATAGTGACCGGTGGGGGTAGTGGGTCGGAACGGTGACCGGGGTTTGGTCTGTTGGGGCGTGACTGATCGTTAATGAAATGTTTCCAGGCGTTGTGGAGGTAAAAGCCAGTATCACGGTTCAGGTTATTGGGATGTTTGAGTATTTCTATGGATTCACGGATTTTACGATTGAAAAAATGAAATGAGCGGGCTAGAAGTTTTGTGTCGGAGAATAGGATTTGGCGACCGTGGTGTTTCCAGTTTGTGTTCAGCTAGGGCCGAGCCAGTTGTTTGTAATAGTCTGTTAAGTTTTAATTTCTTGTTAAATTGGAGAATTTCTATCAAAAAAATGCAACTGGATAAACTTTTTTTTAAATTCATACTTTTTTCCAGACTTTTTCAAAGACCTCTTGTTAGTTTTATTGAAATAAAAGCACTGGTACATCAATAAAACAAGAATCTATTATTATTTTTTTTTTTTGAAGTGTTATAGCAATATTGTACTTGTTTTGTACACTACACTTTTCTGTATTTCTTAATTCAAAAACATGTATAGTGTGACAATTTTAAAAGTGGAAAAAAATATTAACAATCACTAAAAGCCGTTAGGGCGGCTCGGAAGTGAAACCCAGATGAAGCCCACCAGGCACAACTTGAAGGCACAGCTACAACTACCCCAACTTGAAAATTTTAAATAACGTACCTCTACTTATGATACATCAATGAAAAGCTTCATAAAAGCATTCTTTTTTTAGTATCGTTGGAAAGCTTGTTTCAAGACCTTTCCATTGAACATATCTCAAGTATAGGGGTGCCGTTTGAAATTTCAAACTCGGGGTAGCTGGAGCCGAGGGGTATATATCATTCTCTACATTATTCTAGTACCCTCATCAAACCACCTAAACGATTTTGAGTGTTTATTAATATTTGTTTGCGTTTTTATGATTTAGTCGATTGCAACTTTTAAAATTGTCACACAGTACGTAATTCGTTATAATGTGGTTAAAATATTTCTTTAATCAAATAGAAGCAAGTAATATAAAAGTATTAAGTCCAATACATGTTGAAATACTGAATAATTAGGCATAAACCAGTTTTTTCTTTGTGTGAAATGACCGTCGTCGTCAGCTAATTAGGCATTTTTTAGAGGTTTAATTCGCTAACTGAAGTTAATTGCATCGCAATGTGCGTCATGGCCCGAAAATAGGTGCATTCGTCGTTAATTTATTTAATAACGTTTTTTCATGAATTTGCAAACGTTCTCACAAAGTAGATTTGACGAAAAATATGTGTACCGTAAAAACAATTTTTTTTATTTTTGACGTCTGAACATTAAATTACTCTTATGTTAATGCTTTTAAACTATTATTATAGTCTTTGCTGTGCAATTTATTTTTATTTATTTAATTTGTAATCTTCTAATAAATTTTGTTTTTTGTTATTCAAGACTATAAATGTCTAAAATAACTGTTTAGTGATTTTTTGAAGTTTAATATTTATTACAAGGACTATGCATGACACGAAATAATGCTTTTTTCGTTTTTTTTTAATTACATAAGTTTTTCAGTACATATTTAGCATAGAACACAACGATAGAATTTTTATTTATGTATATTTAAGTTTCTTTTTTCTCTTCCTTCTTTTTATTCTTATTAATAGTATGTAAGTACACGAGTCTACCTATGTTAAGTTCAGATATTTCTACAGAATCGTTTAATGTTATTCTGTTTAGTTCATTTTTAACCTATTTTTAATGTTGCTTATAATTGATTATTGATAACCACATTGACAACTTAAATAATTTTTTTGTTGGTGTTCTATAATTTGTTTGCGGAAAAAAGAACTGGATATAGTAATTAAAGCTCTATATAGTAGCCAGTGCCAGAAAGGTAGGCCTGGAAATAATTGAAAGCAAAACAAAGTAAATGCTTATGACAACGACATGGAGCAGAAATTAACTCCAGAAAGATCTGGAAATACGAGTAGAAGTAGAGGACGGAAGAAAAAAGCAAATTGAAGTGGTTCAAGGGTTTCCTTATTTGAGAGTATGGCTAACTGAAATTGGTTACAGAACTCTGGAGGCCACAGCACGGATAATTAAAGCGGACAGATATGCGGGATCTCTAACTGCAGTATTGAAGTCGAAAGACATTTCAAGAAGAATAAAACTACAGATATATAGAACAATTCTAACGCCGACAATGCCTTATGGATGTGAAACGTAAGTTATAAACAGTAGAGAGAGAGTGATTATGTAGTTGTAAATCTGGGAGAGGAAGGTATTAAGAAGAATAATTCGGGGGGAAGAAAATAGGAGACAGTGGGAGAGGAAAAACATCGAGGAGGTGAGACAATAATATGGAGAGGTGTCAGTAAAGCAGTTCGCTGGGGCACGTAGGAAAGAGAGAAGAAAATCGGCTAGTGAAGATGATTCTAAAAGTAAACAGTCTAGAAGAAAGGGCCTGCGGAAGATCAGATGGATTCAAGCAATGGAAAAGGACTTGTGGGAGCAAGGAGTGACGAATTGGAAAACACGAGCAACAGGTAGAAGAAAGTGGAAGAAAATCTTTAAGCTATGTGGACTTAAATACAAGTCTTTACTAAATCATTGAAGATAATGTTCACGTCCTTCTGCAATTCCTTTCATATTATAATCCTCAGAGATTTGCCCAAATTTGATCAACAGGTGCATATTTTTGATTTAAACTTCTTCGGTCGTTCTTCTTCCGATTATTTATTGTATTTGAAGGAGTGTTGGTATTTTGTTTATTATTTACTCCGTCTACTGTTAGGTACACAGCTACTTGACTATCATAGCTGACTCGTCGTCCATTTTGGAGCTCTATCAATTGGTGCTGTGTATGTGGTTAACATATTTGTTAAAATATGACCGGATGTGCATCACCTAATTGTTCAAATCATTCACGAAATGGTTTCAAATTTTTCAGGCAAGTAATTTCTCTTCATCATATTTATATAACCTCACACTGGGCTCCAAAATGGTGAACGAGTCAGCTGTCTTGTTAGATATATGACGTCAGTAGAGTCGAGTTGATTATTGATCTTCATGTGGTACCAGTGGCGTTGATAGAAATTTGTTTCGGGGGAGGGGGGAGGGCGAACAAAAAATCTAATAAGTACGGACTACTTAACATTTTATTTATGAAACGTAAATCAGCGAACAAAAAATTACACCATACAATGCAAATGTTGGCCCACCTTATCACCTTCTTTACTACGAGGGGAGATTTTTATGTTATCTACATAGCTATGAAAACAACGAGTTAGAGAACAAACAAAATTTTATTTTTCAACGTAAGAACCATTAACACTAACACACTTATTCCAACGTTTTTCTAATAACGCTATGCCTTCGATAAAAAATTCTTTTGGTAATTCTGCAAAATAAAATTCCACAGCGTTTTCCAAGTCATCATTGGATTCAAAGCGACGTCCTCTCAGGTGTTTTTTGAGTTTTGGAAAGAGTAATAGTCCCAGGGGGAGGTCGGGACTGTAAGGTGGATATTGTAATTCCTCAAAGTCGCATTCATTGAATACTACTTGAACAATTTTTGTGCTTTATGCATTCTGCAATTATTGTCGTGCAGAAGCAGAATTTTCTAAACATGATTATAGGGTCTTTTTTCGCATATAGCCGCTTTCAAGTTCTTAATTGTGCCTTTGTAAACATTCTCCGTTATTGTAGTCCCTTTTGGTATATACTCAATTAAGATAATTCCGTTATTGTAGTCCCTTTTGGCATATACTCACATTAATAGAATCCCCTCCGCGACCCAGAAAACTGTGACCATCACTTTTCCCGTAGAAAATTGCGTCTTTGCCTTCTTGGGTGGAGGAGAGCTCTTATGAACCCATTGCATGAACTCTTGTTTCGTGGGAGGGACCCAGTGGTGTACTCAGGTCTCGGTACTATTATTGTTTTATGTTTTGTATGTAGTACTCATTATAGTACTTATTTCTATTTTTTTGGGAAATAAATATATATTATTATTATTATTATTATTTCCAGGTACAATTCTATGTATAGAAGAAGTCTTCATCTTGGGATAAAGTAGTCAAATTCTCCTCGCAAATTTGTCGTCTGCAATCGTGCCGACACTTTGCTCATTCCCAAGTCTTCTTGTAGAATTTTAAAAACACTCGTTTCTGATATTCCTGTTTCCCTAGCAATAACTGAAAGTTTTACTCGGCGTTCAGTCAACACCAAATCTTCAACTTTGGTGATGATTTCTTCAGTTCGTGCTTCCAAAGATCTTCCATACTTTGGGTCATCTTGAATGGATTCCTTGTCCCATTTGAACTGCTTGCACCAATATTTGACTTTGAAATAGAACGGGCTGTTTTCTCCATACACAGCATCCATTCTTCGGGCCACTGCCTTCTTTCGTTAGAAAGTTTATGAAAGTTTTTGTTTTAAATCACTCATTTTCACTTCTTTAAATTGACATAAAAATGACAATCGGTAAGCGATTGGCACTAAACTTCAAGATGACACTATAAAATGTCACAGAAACTTGACATAAGAAAATTGTCCCGATAGCATATTGTTTTCATAGCTAGGTAGATAACATAAAAAACTCCCCTCGTACTTCAACTTTCTTCATTGTGGCTTCGGATGGTACCATGTCAGTTATTCTTCGTCTGCTCATGTTGCAAAAGGACTGTTTTGTTATTGTCGCTGTCGATATGTTCGTTTAAATCGGTTTGTAAAAACTGTTCGTACAAGTCGGCAACAATAACTAAGTAGATCAGCAACAGCAACAATAAAAAGCACAAGTCAGAAAGTTGGACAACGGAGGCGGAAATCTCCAAGTTAATTTACTCCCAATTTTGTCTCTTTTGATATCTCTCCATTTCTAAAAGAATCTTATTCTTAGAAAATCCCGACTTTACCGATTTTTTTCTTTTAGTTATTTCCTCGGCCATCCTACTACTGCATTTGATCATTGGTCTTTAAATACTTGAATTTAAAATCCGTTCACTTTTTGCCCTCCTTTTGTGTTTTATTTACATTTATTTTGTTGATTTTTCTCATTCTTCGTTTTAAAGTTTTAGTGGTATTAAAAATGAACGAAAAGAGCGTTATTAAAAACAAAAAAAAAGTAGATAGGTGCTTGGCAGATCTACAAAATGCTTTTGTCAGAGATAGGGGAGGCACACACTTAAGCGTAACGAAGAGCAACGAAACCGGCTGAAAGAAAGATTCGTCGCAGTTTTATGGGTTCTATCATTTGTCTTTTATTTTCAGCCTAAGATTACGCGCTTAAGTGTCCTTAAAACCAAAGCGGTTTCTTGTTTATATTATTCAATATTATACATATTTATTCATAAACAGTTCTTCGTAATCGTTTTGGTTATATTATGTATGTATTTCATTGGTATTTTTAGTGTTAGCTGTTTCTTATCTACTTCTGGGTATTCTATCCTTCTAATATCTTAGAAAAGATTTTTTTAATGGTAATGGAACGTCTTCATTAAATTCCACCTGGAAACTATGCGTTTTTTTGTATCATTAAAGCAATAATGACGAAACAAATTACTACAATAATAAAACGCTAGGTGTGATGAATTAAATAATTTTACGGCCTGGCAGGATTTGTGATTATGATTTCTATTGATCGCGCTGCAAATGAAGCAGCGAAGCGAGCAGTTATTAACTAATAAAGTTATTTAGCCCATCGGGATTGGAATTTAACATCGAATGCCTTAGTGCATAATAACCAGGTTCAGTCCTATGTGTATAACGTGAACGAAACGAGTTGGTTTTTTGCAGAGTTTTTCATCTGCGCCTTGCTTTCGTGTCGTTGTGTGTGTACAAGGAAACAGAGTTCGCTTTTAAATTGCTCGATAAATCATTAATATGGCAATTAAAACGGCAGGTATCGCTATATATCTCTCACATGTTTGCAAACCTGCAGTGGATAATTTCGTTGCTTGCAGAGGTTAAACGGGATTAGATAACACCTGGTGTTTAGCTGAAAACACACATAGAACAAGTTCGATTTCCTTACAATCAGAACTTCATTATTTCCATCAAGAATTTAACTTTGATTTATTTTTGAAACGGCGACAATCCCTTCTCTTTACGTTACGTAAATTCGTCGGCTTACGCAGTAAACTCGATTGTTGTTAATTGCTTCGACAATGTAAAAGTAACAGACGCAATCAGTAAATGTTATGTTTAACGAGTCATGCTGTTACATAAATAAATCCAATTAAGTTTAATTTTTATTTTCGTCGAAATTATTTTTGCCTCGTTAAGGAAATATTTTAATTAATGCAACATGTGTTATATAAAATAGGAAATATTTGACGCATACACGGCGAGATGTTAAGAATAATTTGCTGTTACTTTGTATGCTTTTGAAATTAAAACTCATTTGTTCATCTTTCAAATAGCTCGTCGGACAAAACTTTGTAATCCAATCTACGTTAGACTTGATGTTTATCACTTTTTTGTGTATATATATGTATGTATACTATAATGTATACGTATACGATGACGAATATAATAGTAATTGATGAAGTGATCTTCACCAGATATTTTACTTTTTACATGCCTATACTAGATGTTAGTGTTGCGTTGGTTTATGTAACGTATTATATTTCATTGCAACGTAATATTTGGCTGGAGAGAATAGTCAAAACATGCCAATAACCCTGGCTAGTTCACAACTGACACCTTCAAATTCCTCATAAATGTTTCATTGTTATTACAAGACAAACTTTGAAATCACTGTTGTGCATGTTTACACATATTCTTTAATAAAGTATTTAAAACTTTCAAAGAATATATGAATTTAAAATGTTATGTAATTACAAATTTATAAATAAAAATTAATTCTTAATAAGATTATAACCAGACTACGGCATTTTCTAGGACATTTCCGTCGTTTAATATGATATACATATTTCATTTTACTTATTCCTAACATGTGATTTCGTTGTAGTATACTATTCCTTTTACTTTTATTCATGCAACAGCGTACTCTCTCATTTATGAATAGTTACAATCATTATAAAATAGAATTTTGAATATGATTTCAGCAAAACAAATTTAATTTTCGCAAAAAATAATAGTGACTCGTATGCGTTAATAATAATAATTGACGATGGAAAGTAAATATTTAATTTGCTTAATGAACGCGTTGAGTAAAACACGTGAAGGTTAAATGATTTTCATTATCAAGATACACGTCGCATTTAGATATATTTTTTTTAATTTAATAAATAAGGCGTTAATTTTTGTTTAATAAATAAGAAGGCATTAACTCGCTACGTTTTTCTTCAGATGCAATCTTATTTTTACATTTAGTTGCACCCGGACAATACAATAATTTAACTCGCTTTTTGGGAACACCTCTTACAAAATTCCAAATGTTTGTTTTGCACTTATTGTGTAAGTGCGCTTATTTTACAACTAAATCCGCAAGTATTTGTCCAAGCAAGATTGCTCAAGCCAGTTTCTCTTCAGCATCATGTACTTACAATGTACACTGAGCGTTAAAAGTAATGTGAAGTTACGACGAACTCACAATCAGTTAACAAATACTTTTTAAAGCAAGACTGCAATGTCTTTAATTTTTATCTAAAATGAGTGATACCTGTGATCGTAAATGTTATTTAATTTTCTCTCTATTGTAAATATTAAGACAAAGTTAATGACGAACAATTTTTGCATAAATTATTAGAAACTGTAACGTTGTAATTGAAGAAGAAAGTTGCACTCGACAAGATGCAGGCAATTCTTGGTATTGATTATGCGATACATTAATAAGTAAAATCGTAGCAACCGACAGATAATTAAGTCCTATAGTTAGCGTGCACATAAATTATTCGTAAGTAGAGAGTATTGATTGTTTACGGCCTCTCGTTTTATTGCTTTCTACAAATAACTCGCGAGTCCCGTTTCTCACTTCCGAGTTCCATTTAACCGCCCGGAGCTGTTTATATTGCAGATTTAAAAGATTTCCTGAGATAAGACTTCGTCCTGTGTATGAGACTCATAAAATTGAAAGCAAGTAAAAAAGAAGCACTTGGAACAAAAACAAAATACGAAATGTAAATGATTTTGTGAGGGTAGTGATTCTGTCTCGGTTGCAGAATTAATATCTGAAAAACATAAAAATTTTAAGGATTTTAATAAAATAATAAGTGCGCATGGTTATTAGTACTTTGTATTAATAGCAGCTTTCATAATTTAATATATCGATTATATTCTGCGCTATACATGTAATAAAATGGTAGACAGTACGTTATTGCTTCCTGTTATAAACATCGACGATTTGCCAACACTAAACTATTTCTTCAACGGAATTACATAAATAGGAATTTAAATGTTTAAAATGATTCGCTGAGGCTAAGTTACCTAGGTGGCCTAGCCTGACAATTAGAAATATGAGCTGCTTTCGTTCAAGGCAATCATAGAATCAATGATTAGGTGAACAGAATCATATGATTACCTAATATTAATCAAAACACATGAAACCGGTAATGTTTCTAGGTTACGTTTTTGTGATCAAATCATATAAAATCACACATAACTTGTGATTATCTAAATTGTAATCATGATCGCTTAATCGGAGGTGGGGGAGAAAGTAATCACGGATAATGAACACGCAGAATTGTGATCACAATTACATGATTAGTAATCACGGGTATAAAGGAAAGCTGCTATAGTGAGAATATACCATCGCACCATGATTTAAACTTAGTTTAAATTAATATTGAGTTTAGAGTAAAAGACGTTTTCCATTTAAAGAACAAATTCATTTGACAGAGAACTATGTTTAGAAGATGAATTCACTTGAAAACTATTTAGGAAGGGTTTTGGGAAAAAATGTGAAAAAAAGATTAAAAGAGAAACTCACAGTGAACTCATGAGTATTAAGTGAAAGAGCTTATATTATGCTTATGTAAAAGTAATGCATTGACTTTCTTGGAACTACCTCTTAAAGCACACAATCAAGACTAAGGTTTAAACATAATTCAACAAATGACGATTGTTTTCCAAATATGTATATTGATGGTTAATGTTGTTTACCATAGACTGTCTTAGTAGCTAAGCACATAAATGACTGGCCATAATTATTATTCAATTAACAAGCAAAACCTTCCCAGTAGTCGATTACAAACTCCAAGCAAACAAATAACGCTTCTATAAAACACACGCAAGGGCAATTAAAAACTACGTTACAGATAAATCTGAAAGCCGCGCTTAAATGTACAAATAAAAACTCTCATCACATAGCCTGTGTAGAAAGCTACGAATTTAAATAATGTCCTCTCCACCGGTTTAAATGTCGCGCTCGTTCATTTTCAAGAAGTCTCGTCACGAGGTCGATCGTTCGCCTGCTTATTTTAGAACCGAAATTTTTTGGAAAGTCTGCGACAAAGCGTTTGCGTCAGATTTCGACGTCAGTGACAATAAAAAGGATTATGTAAAAGATAATGAGAGAAGTTGCATCGTTTACTGGGCAAATATTTGCAAAGTACACAAATGCCTATGATGCTCAAGTTCAAGTACACAGGAAGAAATCGTTCCTAGTTTAAACGTATTCATTTTTAAAACGCTTACAGTGGAAAGTGTAAATATTTATTTTAGAGTAGCGTAAGCAAAAACTTTTAAGGAAGTAGCTAGGTTGATGATTTATTACGAAAAATTAAAATAATATTTTCATTTTACTGCTTCGCCAAAGCATACTCTAATAATACTAAAATGTTTCATATAACCGTTTCTTACATTTTTATATTATTTCATTACATGTACAGGTGCGGACAGTTAAAAAAGAATATAGGGAAATTTGTATAGGTCGAATTTGGCATTTATATTCTCTTTTAACTGTCCAAAATTGTACCTACAATTCTTAAGGGCTATTCAAACGCTGCAGCCTCTTAGATTTTTCTATTTTGTGACTAAATCGTAAGAGATATCAAAAATTTACTTAAAAAAGTTATTGCAGTATTTGTACGGTGGCAACTCTGTGTCTCACACTAGCAATCCAAATTTACTCAAAATTACTCAAACCATCTGAAAATGTGACTTACCTTACTATTGATCGTCATACCAAATATCATCCAAATTAATTCAAACGTTCTTTGGAAACGTTCAAAGGAATCTGAGGTTAAGCCATGTCCACGGAATTTAACGACACGCTGTATGTATAAAAGTAACTATATACAGGGTGGAATCAGTTAAGTTTCACATACTGTAACCACTATTAATACCCAAGAAAAGAAACTAAGTTATGACATACGTTTGGGAAAAATGTCAATAATATCTCCGGAAAAATATACCTTTAGTTTGTACATAACACGTTTGAGAAACGTTGGCTTAGATTTAAAGTCCCGGCTAAGCGAAGTTTACTATTATGCGCAGTAAATGATAGGGCAGTAAACCCGCAGATGCAATACAATAAACGTTGAGGCAGGTCATTTATTACTCTCGTATGAAGAATACGGCGATTCCCAGCTATTTTTTAATTAATATTTAAGTAATAGAAATGCAAATTTTTCGCAAGATAATTCTTACATAATAATATTAATTTACATATTTTCTTAATTTGAAGTAAAACAGTAATCATGAATCCTACCTAACAATAAGTAAAAAAATAGGTAATTTAATTGAGGTCACATTATAAAAGCACGCCGAACTCGTTATCCCTTAATTTATGATTCCTTATTATGTTCGGTCCGTTCGGAGTAAAGAAACAAAATTCCGAAAGATGTTTCTACGCCTATTCACGATTCCAGTTGATTACGATAGTTGCAAGTGTTGCCACAATATACGTCACGTTTGGAGGAATCTGAGCGTAAAATAGAAAGTAATTCACCGACATATAGTGGAGAAGATTTTATTAGAATAACTTTCAGCTGGGGTCGCCGGGTGGCTCAGCGGTAGCCTAGCCGACTTTGCAAGTCGAGTCGCTCGGCGGCGTAGGTTCGAATCCTACCATTAACCATGGATGTTTGTGTTATCCAAAAGTCTCAGACCTAGCTTATATCACACTTTGTGACTGGCAAAATGAGCCTTAGTAGCTCGGCCGGAGTTGGCGGGGACTATGCAAAGCTAAGACAAGACAAGACAGACAGACAACTTTCAGCTATGATAATACTTTTGTAATACAATTCCAATATTGTCCATAAAAATATTGTCCATAAAAATTATTTCATCTAAAATAGTTAAATTGTCTTTGTGTTTCCAAAAGACTGATTCCTTTGATACAGTTCCTTCTCTTATCTGTCTCTTTAATTTTTGACTTTCATTGTCCTCTTCTTGAGCTTGCTTTATTTCTTTTAATCTTTTGTCTGAACAAGGTAAAGACTCTATTACACATCTTATGTGTAAATGTTCTTCTTCTAATATGTCAGTTTCTTTTTCTGGTTTTTCTACGGAGCTTCTTGATAATGTATCTACAACATAAAACTCTTTACCGGAAACGTGAAGTACTTTATAATTAAATCCCATCAACTTCATTCTAAATCTTTGTAACCTAGGTGTTAAATTACTAATAGGTTTTCTTTCCAAAATCTGAATGAGAGGCTTGTGATCTGTTAGTAATTCTATTTCCATGCCCATTATATAGTCTTGAATTTTTCACACGCCCACGTAAGAGCTAAAGCTTCTTTTTCTATTTGAGCATATCGAGCTTCAACCTGTGACAATCCTCTTGATGCGCATTCTATCACTTTCCATTCATCGTTCGTGAACTGCTCAATTAATCCCCCTAATCCATAGGAAGATGCATCTGCTGAAACCCTTGTAGGCGCACCTCTCTTGTACGTTGTTAATACCGGTTCCCTGCTCAATATTTTTTCTCTCTTTATTTCTGTACAACTTTCTTGCTGTTGTGTATCCCATTTCCATTCGTTATTCTTTTTCAGAAGCTCTCTTAAGGGTTTTGTTTTGTCCACCAGTCTAGGCACAAATTTAGCTAAATAATTTACCAGTCCTAAGAATCTTCTTAACTGGACAATATTTTTAGGGCTTTCCATGTGCTAATTGCCTTAGATTTTACTGGATCTGGTCTAATCACTCCTTCTTCAATTAAGTGTCCCAAAAATTTTATGCTTTTGGATCCAAATATGCATTTCTTTTTATTTAATGTTACGCCGTGTTCTTTCAACCTGTTTAATACCTTCATTACATTCATATCATGTTCTCTTTTACATTTTCCAAATATTAATATATCGTCTGCTAGATTCACCACTCCTTCTAGTCCACCTAATATTTGATACATTCTTCGTTGAAAATGTTCTGGTCCGGAATTAATCGCGAAAGGCAATCTCTTGAAGTAATATCTCCCGAATGGTGTAATAAATGTTGTCAATTCTTGTGATTCCCTAGCTAATGGTACTTGCCAGAAACCACTGGAGGCATCTAATAATGTGAAAAACTTAGCTTCCCCTATCTGAGCTAATGATTCATTTACTGAGGGTAATAAATTGTAGACGCTCTCTTTTAACTTGCTTGTTACGCATTGTATAATCTACACATATTCTAATACCTTGTTTCTTAGGTCCTACTACCATAGGCGCACACCACTCCGTAGGCTTCTCTATCGCCTTTATAACTCCTTCTTTGACTATTTTTACTAATTCCTGTTTTACTTGTTCTCTTAATGGCAACGCTATTCTTCTTGGAGTTGCTACTGCGTAAACTTCTGATTTATCCTTTAATTTAATAACGTACGGTTCTTTTAATTTTCCTAACCCGTTGAAAACTTCTGGAAAATTCTTTACCCAGTTTGGCTCGTTTTCTTTAGATATTTCTTCTACTACTTTTATAATATTGAGTTTCCTAAGAGCTGGTCTCGCTAATAATGGAAACTGTTGATCCTTAATAATGTACATTTTCTCTTCAACTCTTCTGTCTTTATGTTCCAGAGTCGTCCTAATCTCTCCTAGTACCCTCAATTATTTTCTTCCTGCTCCGTGTAGCCTCACTGCAGTCCACTTTAATCACTTTTCTTTGGCCAATTTGTTTCACTGAAATATCTGCGCCAGTGTCTAATTTAAATTTGATTTTCTTGTCATTAATTTTAATTTAATCCACCAGTTATCTTCATTATTAATTTCTAATACTTCTCCCATGTACATACATTCTTCTGCTTCTTCACTGTCGCTCTCTTTAATCTCTTGTATTTTTCTATTTGTACACATTTTTGCGTAATGGCCCAATCTCTTGCATCTTCTGCATATTTCTTTATTAGCTGGACATTCATACCACTTATGATATGGTATACGTCCGCACTTAGGACATTTTCCACGTGTTCCTGTTTCTCCTTGATATTTTCCTTTTATTTATTTATTCTTGTTTACGCTTGCTTTTTTCTTCTTTCGTATTTCTTCCACACTTCTCTCTCCTGGCCTGCTGCTGTTCTTTTATTACTTCTGCCTGCCTGGCTTTAGCTACCGCCGTTTCTGATGTTAGATTTGGATCCAACTGCAAGCTTTGAGACAGTTTTGCATCTTTAATGTCAATAACTATCAAATCTCTTATTAATTCTTCTTTTAAATCTCCTAACATGCAATTTTCTGCTAATTTATGCAAATCATTAATAAACTGGTCTACCTTTTCATCTGGCTGCTGCTTCCTGTTTAAAAATTTCGCTCGCTCATATACTATGTTCTTTTTAATTCCGAAATGACGATTAAATCTCTCCTTGACGATAACATAAATCGTATTTTCTGTCGCCGCTAGTCAAAAAGAAGTTAGTATATCCTCTGCTTCTGTTCTTCCCATGCAGTAAATTAACATATTAACTTGGCCGGCGCTCGGTGTAGTATTTAGATTTGATGCCACACTAAATCGTTCAAATCTTCTTACTTGATATTGCGTTACATTGTGGACAATATGCTGCGTACTCTGCTTCAAGAAACTGCTGTTTTCTTCAGCATCCATCATTTTCTATTTTTCAATGTTTGACCCAAAATACACCTGACACCATATATTGTAATGTGTTTTCAGTAATAAACACCTCTAATGTATCCTATTTATTAACTTCAGCAATTACAAAATTACTTTTAATTCATACGTCATAAATAATTAAGTATCTTTGTTATTATTTTCAAAGCCTTCTAACTACATCCTGACACTACAAGATTGTTGGTTATAACATGTGTCTAAATAAAAACCTGGTCAAGTGGGTTGTGATCGAGAATTTATCCATTGCATTTACATAGCAGAATTACTAAATGTAGCCTACTTGACCAGGTTTTTATTTAGACACGAGTTATTAGAACTTCACATCTGAAAGTAACATTTTTATCGCCCAAAACGTAAAAAGGGCCTGTTATGTGACACTATTGACCTATTGAGTAATAAATACTTTCTCCACAATCTAAGTCAATTATAATCAATTATAAGTCGGAAAATAATTGTGCTGCGGCGCGATTATTTCACATGTTTGCATTCACGCGCTAAGCGTGCGTATATCCTGTTGGTCGTTGGTGTTGCAGTGGAGTTCTCGAGCTACTGTTCTGCTGATGAGGCCCCAATTAGGGCCGAAATAGCTATACAGAATATGCTCGGGGGCCCCATTGCGATCCTGACGACTCGCAGCCAACATTTACATGTTTGCGTTGACACGTTTTGTCCGCTTCGACTGCCATCTCGTGCGTGTTAGCTTTTGAGGCGACGGCATTGTTGCTATCTGCTTTCACGACACGAATTATAAGTCGGAAAATAATTGTGCTGCGGCGCGATTATTTCACTTCTCCACAATCGTTCACTTTCGACACTGATGGATGATCTTGAATTTGAACGCATTTATGAATCAAACTGTATCAAATTATATATCATTGTTAATTCGTTTTAGTTCACTTTAATTATCCACAAATTCCAAAAGGTTGGGAATAAATATTATGTACATTGGAACAAGTTTACATAACATGCATTATTACTTACGCAAGTCATAGAGTTTGAAGACGTCACTTTCATTATTTATCATGTAATATATTACATTAAGACCCAGTTTTACAATCGTGGAATAAGTACGGAATAACTGTTCGCCGAATATCCTTTAATGTTCCTCCATATCTACGTCACACCTACATCACGTTATTTTAAGAATAATGCTTATCCGACGATTGTAAAATCGGGCCTACATGACTTCAATGTTGCTTTATTCCCATTTTTACATCCTCAAACGTGTCATTAAATTTCTCGTCAAATATGATTCAAATCAATCGATATATTTTACTTAAAAAAGATAGGCGAAAGTTCTTTACTGTCACTTAGCCAAATTTGTGATGATAAATTTAAAAAATGTTTATGTGGCGTCTTTTTTGGGCTATCAAGGAAATGATAAACAACTATTCATTGCCTCTCGTTTTATGAAATTTCTAATTAACTGGAACTGCGGTGGTGAACTTTCTCTTCATTGAAACGGAAAAAATTACGATGCATGTACCAGTTCCGCGGATTAAAATTCCGGACGCACGGATTGCTTTTTGCGAACTTTAGAAAGGCGTTCGCCATCACGCAAACTGTACCTGGTGATGTAATCGGCAAATATTTTCATAATTTTTTTTCCAGTAATAAATATTTGAATAGGTTGGAGAGGTACAGAGGCAGAGGCTTTATAAGGCCAGTGTTTATAACGGCCACGTCGTGAACCAGCCTTAATGTGAAATTTATTCAAATTTTATTGGTGGACTAACAAGAATTTGTTAACACAATCGGTCAAGGAAAATTAAGTCGAACCTTGTGTTGGTTTTACCTTATGTCAGAGATTTCGAGAAACTGTTATAGCTATAATATTTTTTATTTTCTTGCTAATTAGGGAATGCATGAGAAGCTTATTTGCAAAGTAACGGTTGAGGCAAGTTACATTTTTTTTTAAATTGAGAAAAACTTAAACGTATTCAGAGGTGCAAATGGAAATAAGTTTAATCATTTTACTTTCAATTTACTTTAATTGAAGGGAGCGAATTCTGTTTTGTGTTCAGCATATAATTTCCCGGACGATGACCACGTGACCTATAAAAATTCATGAATTGCTTCCGTTTTTAACGAAATACTACTTCTAATTTTATTGATTTATTTCTTCTGTAACATGTTTTCCACCTTCATCCTTATCTCTTTCCTTTTCGTGTAAATGTCACCATTGCTATAACACCCTCTAGATAAAAAATAATATGTAAAGTTTTTATATTCGAATAAATTGGTAACACAAACTGTTTGAATTAAAAAAAATTAATTTTGGTCTTTTTTTCCTTCGAAATCGAAAGCGACTCGGCTCTTGCTAGAGTAGCCATGAGCAAATTATTTTTTTTTATCAGATAAGCTAAGAACTTGTGGCCTAACCGGCTTACAGGTTGAAGATTACTGTAATTTACGGTCGACATTATAAATCCCCTGATTATCTTTTTTTATTGTAATAAACAGTGTAACTAACTAAAACAAATTAAATTGAAATAAGGATCAACGGCAATAAACAAGTCAATTTCGGACTGAAAAGAATGCACGTTAAAAGTAACATTATTTGCAAAATATTTTCAGGGGGGCCAATTTAATTTGTTATTAAAACTCTTTATTTAATTTTTATTTCCACTCTCCATTTTACTTTTTCATTTTGTTATATAATATTTTACTAACATAATATTTTTAAAAAACCATATAAAACAATGTTTAATTTAAAAATTAGCATAAAACGTCAATTCAAGAAAAGGATTCTGCCTTAAGAATAAGTTTTTTTTTTAATTCTTCGCGACCGGTTTTTTAATATTAATGTGACTTTGAATTCGAAACATTAATTGCGAAATGAAAACAGCTGTACGGTTGCTTATTAAAATAATCAACTTAAATGCAATCAGTTAAAAAAATAATGATCTGAAATAAATATGTATGTTACACAAAAAAGAACTAATTTTTATGAAGCTTCTTTTTGAAAGTTAAATTAAGTTTTTTACTGTAAAGCCGGACTCAGACGACTGGTGTACTTGGCCAATATACCAATATTGGTATACTTGGCAAATGTACCAGCTCATAAAGGCCATTTTACGCACGACGTGTACAATTTTTTTTAAAATACGCCAGCGAATTTATACAATGTTGGCGGAATAGATAGAAGAGTGCTGGCCATCATGGATAACGGTCATTCTGAAAATGTTGTCCCTTGTGCAGCTTTTTAGTACTAATTTGTGGATATTATTTAAAAGTAAAAAAAAATCAAGAAATTCAAGTACCACTTCATTCTATTTAATTTTTTTATAATTATTAATAAACACTTTACCTTTTCTATCCGCTTATCAATACAGAACGAATAGTAGTTGCAAAGCAATACACAATTATATTAACAACTCGTGTGAGCGCAACCACAAGTATGAACTTGTCAAGTTGACCAATAATTGTGATTCCTTTGACTTGTGCCATTTTTACCGACAGACGATGGGAAATTGACAAGTACTCACCAGTGACAAATAATTGTGCAAGTAAACCACTCACACGGCATGGCAAGTATACGCCATTAACAAATATTGGCCAAGTACACCAGTCGTCTGAGTCCGGCTTAATAATGTAATCTATCTCATTCTTTAATCTTTTTGTTTCCCTAATTTATAAATTGTATTTTCTATTAAATAAAACCCTAATTAAATGCAGTATCTAATCAAAACTATTAAAAGTTTAACAAAATTCAAGACGCGTTTGCAACTCTTGCATTTTTTAACGCACTTAATTACCGGTTGTAAATTGTTCTTCGTTTCACCGTAAGCATTATTTTTACGACTTGGAATAACATGAGTGATTTTAATTAATTTCATAGTTTATTGCCACAAATTATTTTTTCGTCAGCCGATTAATAACGTAACCGCATTTCATCTGTTAAGTGCCACGGTCTAGTTTTAAATATTTTAGGATTAATATAGTCATAAGCTTTTCTATAGAATTTTTTGAACGTTTTTCCCATAGCTGTTACATCCATTCTTTACTCGTACTTTTGACGACTGTAAGCACTGATAAGAGAGAGTAAAGAATAGTAATTATTTTATTGTATATGTATAGGGTTACAACTAATTAATGGCTCACCATGGGGATCTCGTAAACTATAAGAGATACGAAGACGGTTAAATTACAAAAAAGTTGCACTATTTTGGGGTCTATGAAAATGTGGAAATAAATCTCTTCTATCTTCATTCATTTCTGAAATATCTTCAAAAACTGAAAATTCTCACTTTCGAAAATCTTGAATATTTTGTTTATTTATTAAGATAAGAAAAAGGTTAGGATCTTAGGATTGACAGTTTCGCAGATACGACTGTCAACTGTTTTTTTTTCTTCTGGGCGCTATGTTAGATAAACATACGATACAAAAATAAAATATTTAAGAATACGATGATATGATACACTTATGTTTTTTTTTCATACAAAATATACAGCCTGTTTACTAACCACGCGGCAAAAATTAACGGGGTTATTCCTTGGGATATTTTAAGATTTTTGTGTCCTTATATGATTTTCGGAAAGAGGAGGACATTGAATGCATGCATCCTAACTGGTGGTAGTCATTTACAGCAGTTTTTGTAATTAAAAATCTTGAAAGTAATAAAGTATGGTCCTTTTCGAAAAACTTTTATCACCCTGTATCTTGTCCATCGAATTTAATATAAAATTACCGAGTTTTGTAACTCTATCTTAATAAAAGGATAAAATATTAAAGGTTTTCGAAATTGAGAATTATCAGTTTTTTTAAAGACGAATGAAGATAAAAGAGAATTATTTGCAAATTTTTATAGTCCCTAAGATAGCGCAAATTTTCTGTAATTTAACTGTTTTTGTATCTCTTATAGTTTACGAGATCCCCATGGTGAGCCTTTAATTAGTCGTAATCGTAACCATGTTTACATACCGGATGTCCACTTTGATTACGCAGCATAGGAATTTCAATGCAATTTTTTATAATTGTAAATTCCTGCTTCCCTTTTGTTAAAAAAAAGCACCATACTGAATGCAGGGCTTGTTGATCCAAGATGGTCTGCATGATCGCCGGATTGAATACCAAACGATTTCTTCTTGTGGCCTTATTTAAAATCAGACTACTTTCGCGATTTAAATGAGTTAAGAGGTAGAATCGTGAAAGAATGGACAACTATTACTTCTAGAATCTTAAACAATGTTCGTTCAAGCTCCTAAGGCAGGTTGGCCGCAAACGGCGAATTATTTGATCATTTGATGTGGTACCTGTTAATTTATAAATAAATATTTTTTTAATACGAATTATGTTTGAAGTCTCTATTTTTCATTACAAAATTTTAAAAATCAATAAATTTGTCAATTAGAAGTTTGCCTGCTTGGACAAACTAAAATAAAAAAATACCTGCTTATTTAATTTTTTTTTCTTTTTTAATTCTGAAAGCCTATTTATTCGAAAAACCTAGTAAAAGTAGTCTTAACTAATCATAACACAAAGCTACATATTACGCCGTTTAGTGCTTTATAATACAGGCTGTTTTTTAACTTAATGCAAAAAATGAAACCAGTGAAAGTTGACATTAAAAGTGATAGAATGAAGCAGTTTTTGTATAACAATTGATTAATAAATATTAGGGATAATAAATGTTTTCGGCGAACGATGAAACAATTTGATAGTCCCTGGTTTATTTTTATTACGTAGTTACGTAATCGAAGAAGTATGCTGGTGTGTCAGCATCGGCTGTTAAAGTGGGTCACTTACTCAGTTTCACGTGCACGTCGGTCGTCGCAGATAACAGTGTTGAAAACATGGCCGAATTTTCCAAGAGTGTTATTGTGGACATGATTTTAATTTACGGCGAATGTGGTCAAAATGCGCTGGCTGCAAGACGTTTGTATGCACAGCGTTACCGAGATCGCCCTTTGCTAAATAGCTGATTCTTTGTGTCAGTTGTGCAGTTTGTTGCTTGGCAAATTAATCGTGAGGAACAATTACCCGTTCTATTTTCAAAGAGTGATTACCGCAGATTACCTCCAACGCAAGCGATTTTGTCAGTGGTTACTTCGGAAACAGAAGGACAAACCAAAGTTTGTTAATAACATTATTTTCCCTGACGAATCAATGTTTACAAGGGATGGTTTAGCGGTTCTAAACATCTCACAAGAAATTGCCGGATGTCGGTATGAATTTCTTGATTTTTTTTTCGTTTTAATTTTGGTGCATTCGTGATAATATCTGTTATCAAATATGCCATTAATTTTTTTGCACAAACTTGAAAAACACCCTGTATATTCAATAGGAGAGCAGGAATTTACAATTTAAAAAAATGCATTGAAATCCCTATGGTGCATAATCAAAGTGGACACCCGGTATAGTCGTTCCATGTTTCTGAAAACTTCTATAAAGTTCTATGAAATTAGATCGCAAATATTTTGGCAGCTAATTTGCAAATAAATGTATGGGATTACTAATGCAGAAGAAAAATTTTCAAAGTTATTGGGATTTTATTATTTAAAAACATAAGAACCGTTTATAGAAAACATGAACAATATGGGTCCTAGAATAAACCTTTGCCGGACACTATCTTATTTGTAAAGAACAAGAAGAAAAACTGCTTGGGTGCTTTAGAATGAAACAGTTCTTCCTATGTCTATAGTTGAGAACTAAATATCCTGAATTTAGATACCTGGGATACCTATTCTAATTCACATTTCCGAATCGAAATAAATCACCGCCGCATGTCACTAAATTTCGATCAATCTAAATCAATTTTGACGTCATCTAAGTGATTGATATTATAGTTTCGAGTCGAAATTATGATATTTACGACATGTAGATACGGGTAAATTAAAACAGCATAAACTGTAAAGTTCATAACTAATGGTGCGTACCTCTCGTAGGAGTTGTTTATGTGTATACATATTATTGGTTTTATTATTTTTGTTTATTGCTTTCCAGTACTTGTTTGTAAAAGTCTGAAAATGTTCTACTCTCCAAATTTTTCAATAACATACTTTCCAACTTTGACCAACCGACAGTTATTAACACTATCGAAATGTATCAAATTCGGTACATTCTAAGCTCAACAGTTACATTTATTTTGTCAACAAACATTTGACAAGTAATTTAACAAAAACTTTAATATTCAGTCGGTAGACAGTATTTAATGAACTATAATAAACAGAGGAATCTCACAAGTATGATCATAAAGTTCATCGCTTGGCCTGGGAAGTTTAAGAGCAAATCTTTTTTTTAAAACAACATGATCCGTACGATTTTTAATATGTATGCGACGTGTTAACCTATGCATGAACAACACGGGCACTATTTTCAACTATTATTCTTTTCATAAGAGCTCTGCGTCATAAATAAAACGCGTCTGGCGTTGCGTCATCAGACAGAAAAAGCATGACTCCACCTTTTTTTCTTTCACCGTTGACAAAGAAATAATACTGAAATACTTGTCGGTTGTAACTTCGGTGATTGATGACGCCTAGCTCAAACGCCGTGAATTTAATAATACTTTTGTAAAAAATAAGTAAAATGTAAATGCTTCTATCTAATGAATTGTATTTTGGCATTGATTATATTTTAATTGATCAAGTGCCTTAAGAAAAGTCATTTTTAATTCGAACTTATGATCACATGTCATGTACTACGTACTTTCACCGATAAATTAAGTATCACGTTAATTTCTTATTGGTTGTATAATGAAAAAAACCGGTGTAAACGTATGTAATTATTTTTAATTACGTCAGATTACGTCGGTGTTATAGAAAGATATTTTGCAAAAAATCTTTTCGGCCTTGTGAAAATACATGGTTTCCGCTGATTGTTTCGCGCCGCGCAACAATGCATGTAGTTGTTGAAAACAATAGTGTTATGTTAAGAATCAGATGAGCATGAAAAATTGAGATATAATGAGTTTGTCTGATGATGTCGTCGCTAAGAAAAAGAAGCACGCACGAACACAGGTGCCATACGTGTAGATTTTTCAATGTCAAGGTCGACGTCGGTTTCAAGTTGTTAATTCTCAGGTGCTCAAATTCAAGGCCGATGAGCGTTGAAATTGATAGCCATGTAGTATTGTTTTTTCCTAGTCGAATTTAATTGCGAAAGAAGCTTTTTATGGGTCGAAACCTATCATGTGGTTGGTAAACAAAGTGGTCGGAGATAAAGTGCGCAAACAGGTTTCGTTTGAGATAGTCGTAGAATTATTTTATTATTCTTCAGAATCCAATCAAATTTTGTTATCGTAGAGCCGTGTGCGTCTCTCGTGGACGTTTTTACATAACCACGACCGGGGGGAAATTTACAAGCCCTGAGGTGTTTTAGAAATCCAAGAAGTCGACAATCACAAAAGAACGAGAAATAATTGCGCCAAGTCGGCAAAGCAGGTGAATCAAGCTCTTAACAAAAACTTTATTATAAGTGAAAGCACTTATTTGTACTAATGATCGACGTTCGTGAATTCCACCTCGGCGGTGATGTAACCAGCAACCATTTCTTAAGGTTTTTGTTGGCGTTAAAAGAGAGCGCAGACGTCCAATTAACACACGCAGCTTCGCCTTACGTAACGCAACTTGTTGTTAATTTTGTCTTAGACACGATAATAACAATGCCTCACTGTTAAGGTTACCGCTTGAATTTAAAACTGCTCATTATTGTTGTTTGTGATTGCATTTTGCCCACCCATTGTTTGCGCAACAATCGAACTAAAAGGATTTGCGCGACCAGCGCAGGTGTAGGTCGTTTCTTGGACTTTTTATGAATAAATTATTTACAACTGTCCCGATTTTTAATAAAAACAACAAAATTACATTCGTGGTCAAGTAAATCCCAAAGTTTTTAATATTAAAAGTGCAGTACCTATTTATTGAAATTCCTAATCACGAACTTTTTTTCTATTTCCTAAGCAATCACCAAAGGGCCCCAAGTTTTTAGGCTTTTGATTGCAGAAGAAGGCAGTTTACCTTGATTCAGTCATTCACAAGATGTTGATTGAGTGTGAATAAGTTTTAAATAAAAATAAATATGTATGTATACAAGATTCCGTAAAAATAATTTTGATTCAATGGTTATGGTTTGGATGATCTTACATAAAGCCTAATGTTATCTGCTCTCTGGCAATCACGCGTCTTTAATTTGTTGTTGTGAAAATTGTTCATCATTGGCATTCCGCAATTTATTTAAATTATTTTTCACTTCGATCATACGTATACATATAATCACGTCTAAAGTACAAGCAATCCAGTTCTTCCAGATGCAACTTGCCTATATGTAAATATAATGTGATCAATAATTATTGTCGTGCCGCTATTTTAATTTATACATACACTATGCCTATGTCAATATAAATGAATATGAATCGTATTAACATTTTATCAAAGAATATAGGTCGCATTAGAGCATATTTTCTAAAAAAAAGTGCAGGATAACAAAATAACTATCATATCATCTCTGTGGGAGAGGTTATACGTTTTATTACGATCTTTTATTACTTACATTGTTAATATGTGATGTAAAAGTAAAACAAATTTAGATTGAACAAATATATAGGGTTTTCATTTATTCCTGTCTGCCAATGGCATGTATTGTTGGTTGCCTAACTATCAGGCATAACTTGGTTATGTGGGTTACAAACAAATTTGAAATTCCTGTATATTTAAAACCTAGGGCTTGATCGCCTTTTCAAAAGCTTTGGATAAAGCGAACAATAATTTTCAGTAAATTGCACTAGAGAATGCATTTCTAAAACGAAAAATAAAACAAAATATCTCAGAAACTATTGAGTTCCTGATCAAAATCAATTGCAAATGAGCTTTAGTAACAACGCCTTCAAGCGCTTCCATCCGCTTACTAATCACTCTGTTTACAAAAGTTAATCATGTTAAAAGATATATATTTTTCGATTTAGCTGAACTGTACTATACTTTAATTATTAATTTATTAAAGTTTTCTTGAAAAATATCCAAAAGTGCACAAAATTTAAAAAACGTTTTCAAAACTTTTTTGACCTAAAACAAAAAACTCTTCGAAAACGGAATGATCTATCGACCTTCAAATTAAAAATAATATTTTGAAATATGTAAATTAAATTAAAGTCTGTAGACTTTCGCTGATCAAACCGATCTTTTGTTTCAGGTGAAGGGTGTGTAGAGAAACCCTTAGCCACCCTATGGCGAAACTACACTCAGTCTTCCCGTCCCGATGTCCGTATGCAACTGACAGTCAGCGGGGGTGGTTTGAAAGCAACCACCAAAGACCACGGCCTCACAGAATATTGGGCCAATCGCTTGACATTCTGCGCCGCTCCTCCACATTTCCCCCGACTTTTCTGCTGGGTCTACCGTCACGAAGGACGACGTCTTCGCCATGAACTCAGATGTCACGCCGTCCTCTGCACGTCATCCACGATAGCCAGACAAATCGAAACCAAACTTAAAAACTCCCTAGCCTTGGCACTCGCCGAATTCAAAAGAGACAAGGTCTCTCGCCAAAACGCCCGACTGTCACTCATCAATTCCCTGTACGAAAACCCGACGATACCTCGGCGAAAAATACTCCTCAGCACGGGCTCACAGAATTATCGACCACCGTTGGAGCGGTCAAAATCCGCACCAAAATTGACGATTATCGAAGAAAACCTGGAAGAAACCGAAGAGATATTCGAGGGTAGGCCGAGGAACTTAATACACGAAAGGAAAATTTTAAGGCACTGCGATAGTACCAGTGTTTTACTAAGCAAAGACATACTTCGGGCACAACTGGACAAAGAAGACTGTGATATTGAAAGTGAAGCGAAACGCGAGAGCTGCGTTAAATTCTGTGATGACATACCTGAAAACTTATCCCTGGACGAACGAAGCGAACTTATCTTGCAGGAATTAGTCGAGGATAGTTTGCGTAACGATTTGATAGAATCTTGCAATTTAAACGGCTGGTTGCGAGGGTTATCATCAACACCAGATTTAATACCGCTTGATAGTGATGACGGATCTTTATCGAGCGGTTGTGAAAGCGCTAGTACCGTGACGTCAGACTTGGATCAACCGCTGTTTTCCGCGATTTTGGAAACGGAAGAGGAACAGGAGAATGACATCCAAGAAAACAATACCATAGATAAGAAGAAGACTGAGCTTGACTTCAAAGTAGGAGGACCTGTACTTTCACACGTCAAAAGCCTGGATCGACTATCCAATCCTGACGTAAGAAGTTACACTAGTATTAAGCCCAACATAAACATAAACGAAGAAGTATCTTTGATACCTGTCGGGGAAAGCCAGACTGATTTTAGCTCACTCAAAGTCTTCAAGAGAAAAATACAGCAAGAGCAAGATAAGGAAGTTAAATATGAAGACCAGGAAGTCGTCGATAATTTCGACGAAGAGGAAAATGGTAGTGCTTGCAGCGACGAAAGCGGATATGATGAAGTCATCGATTGTACAAGCTCGGTATCAAGTATAGTGCTAGTTTAATAAATCCGTGGATACAATTTTATTAGAAACCTTAAAATATTTCCTTCTTTGTAGAATATGGTAATAGACTTTTGATATTAGAGATGTTTCATTTCCTTTTTTTGGTTTTCATTGGAACTCATCATCATCAACTGTTTAAACTGTATTGTTGTAATCTCACGTTCATTATTAAAATAGAATTGCAAAATCGCCAAAATCTATTGTTAAAAGGGAAAACTATGTAAATTTAAGTTCTTTTTTTTTGCCAATGTAGTTACCTCAGTCTGAAAATTAAATGAAATGTCCCTTACGTCTCAAATTTCGTAATAATAAAATATATATGTTTATATATTTTTGTGATTATTACTTAATTCAGTTGTTAAAAGAAACGTTACCATTGCATAAGGTGTACATTTTTAATTAGTATTGTAATGGACACTCACTTTTAAGTACCTCACTTTATCTGAATAAAATCTATTTTTAAGTTTCTTTTTTTTTCATTTAATTCCTTACTCACAAAGAGTACAAAAAATGAGTTTAGAAGTTCAGTTAAGACATATTTCGAAACGGTATTTACTGGGCGTTTATAATAAAAACGCCTATAAGCAAAGATTATTTGATATATTAAAATTATTCATAAAACTACTGCAGCATTTTAAAAATAAAAGTTATTTTCCACATAAATTGCATAGTTGAAACTTTCTGCAAACTTCGATAAGCTAAACCAGTAAATTTTATTATTAAAAAAGAGCCAGTTTTCTCAGGAAATAAATTAAGTGTTGACTTTTATTTTCAAATATCTCTAGAATAGGGAATTTCTTGTTACGAAAGTTATTTGAGTTGCATTCACAATCTATAGCTCCGAGAGCCTCTTGGGCATGTAATTGCGTCTTTCTCACTCACGATTTTTAACATATTTTTGAAATAAAACAAAGGAATTGTCATTTTCCTTTTAATTCCTGCTACAGGACTGCTACAGCCAATTCGTGCGTTCGTAAAATATCATGGTAAGAAAAATAAGAGAAACAAAAATAATTTCCACCAGGGTTTTCAATTTTTTGTTTTAAAAAATTGGATAGAAAAAACTACTTGCGTTCAAAAACTCCCACGTTTGGAGTTAGCGTTTGTTTGGTAAATGTATGTCGGTGCTGTTGTCATTAACGTCTGATCTCACTTACTTTACTTGACGTTTTAATATAAGTAAAGATATACCGTGTTTCTTGCTATCTCAAATCATGGCCAACTCCAAACGTGGAAATTTTTGAACACGTGATACTTATAAAGTGCTCACTATTAACTAGGAGTAGTATTTTATACTTTAGATCAGAAAATTAACTAAAGCAAAGTGTAGTTAATTTTCAAAATATTTCGTAGTCAGAATACGGTGACGGATAAAACACTATTTTCTCACAGTTTTGTGCCTTTCTTTGATTTCATTACAAAATTAAAGACATGAGTAACATCAATTCAAACCAACAAATCATCATTAAAATAGGAAAGTAGGTGGTTTTTCAGAAGGAAGATAATCGTCATTAGTTCTATAATTTCTGGCACATGGATAATTTTCTTGCTGGTCAATTTATCTAATATGTAAAATACTTTTTAAAAACAATTACTTAATGAACTTAATTCACTTTTAGCAGATTGTTTAGACTAGTACGTGTATTAAATTAATTAAAAACAAGATTAATGTTCAGGATTTATTAAAATTTTGTGTTTGTAATTGAACATGAAATGTTTTAATTAAATATATGCGTACGCAGATCGCTCAATAAATAAATTTATTTAGCAACTTAAAATAAATTACTATTTTAATAAGCTTAACATGCTTAACTTTCCCAATTTAAATCTAGTGACTGCATCAGTGCATTATTTACCTACTGAATGACACATGTACCGTATTTTCAACAATTTCCGAGTCCCACGTGATCATCCAAGTTAGGCAACCAAACTCGCACTTACGGTAATACTTAAAATATAGACTCCCACACACGCCTATGTTCACTTTTGTTACTTTTTCTAATGTTACACATGTACATGGAAATCAGAAATGATTTCAACCCACGTAACCGACCAATTTGAATTAAGTTTATTTTCTATAAATGGCAACACTGAGAAACATGAGGATGAGGTCGATGTTTCAAATTGGAGTGCATTTGCCCTTGACTTTCTTGGCCGTAGGTGTTCTGTTGTGGTTAACCAAACATTTCCAGATGCCGATGTAAATTACCTTGCCTTTGTAAATCGCATGCATTACATTCTCCACCTATTTAACACAAAGCACTGCATTGTTACCAACAGAGCACAATGTGTTGCCTATACGGCGGGATCACGTGACTTTAAATCTTTTCTGATTTCTCGTTATCTTACAATAGGTCTGTTTGTTATCCTGAACTGGTGTACACTAGTTTTCACGAAATATGCTTTAATGAAGCCTGATTTCTTTGATCATGTGTCAATACGAATCATACTCATTCACACTGACATACTACACAAACATTTCAGGTTGCATTAAAGAGTATTTTGCAAAAAAGTATGCATTGGTGTACACCAGTGCAGGATAACAAACAGACCTAGTGTTATCATTCTGGGCGAAACAATTTCTCTAAGAATGGTAGATTGGTTATTTTGGTTACGTGGAACTCGAAAATTATTGAAAACCTGGTAACAGTATTATATCCAATTTAATTTAAGAGTGTTTAGGTGAATTTCATTGGAGGACAAGAGGTTTTCATAGTAACATTATTTCTCGTGTACCAGTTTCATGCGATGGTCGTCTTCAGAAAGAAAAAAGTTGACGCTCCTCCGGTGTCCGGAGATTTACGTCTTTTCTTCTGTTGCTGTTGCTTGTGTTGCTCCGGAAGCAACTGAAGTCGTATCGTCCGGTTTATCGGCGCAAGATAATGATGGAAACTTCTGGTGTAGAACTTGCCTGTACTTTGGATGACTGTAAAAAAAGGGACAAAATAATTTCTACGACGTTTTCTTCAAGAGTCTAAAGTTAACCTGATTCCATAAACGATCGGATTGTAAACCGCATTAGCCTTTGCGAACAGCGAACACCAGATCGTAGCAAGTGGGCTAATTTTGGCCGTTTCGAAAATTCCTGTGAAATTAGTTATCAGATATGGTGTCCAAGCAAAGAACCACAAAGAAATGGTCATCAAAGCCACTTTGGCTAGTTTGCATTCAGCGCTCGTCTGTTGATTTTCTTGTGATCGAAGCGAAGCAACGTTCATCTTCTTTGCCTGTTCTCGCATCGATTTCTCGTGCGCCGCTACTGCCTGTATAAAAATATTATTTTAATACCCAATGACCAAGTGCTCCCACATAGAACCCATATGTACCAGGAGGGGAAACGAGCCCATGCCTATAGTTACCTGGCCAAGCGGACCCAACTAACTCAGCTATGCAACCACTAACCATTTGAAGTATACTATACCTCGCATATCTTTTAATTGTCAAAGCAAAAGGAACAAATCTTTCTAATGCTTACCTGCACAATAAAGAAGTAAGAATAGATAATAGTAAAGAGCGGCAAGAAATAAACAAAGACCGAATACACAAGGATGTAGCTCCTGCTAAACCAGTCTTTGGTAAGATAGTCAGTACCGCACGCCGTCATGTTTCCTTCCGGTACGTATCTGTGAGAAATCTTTAGCAGTAGCACACTTGGTATTTTAAAAGATAGAAATTACCTGTTCCATCCGAAAAACGGAAACACCGTCCACACTAACGATAAAAACCAAACAATGAAGATCCTTATCATCGCTCCTTTACTTGTCAAGGGCTTCGCGCTTAGGCCTTTAACAATGACGTTGTATCTGTCTAAGGCAATCATAGTCATCGTCCAAATGGAAATGCAACCAAAGAGTGATCCGCACATGCCATAAATCTCACACATAAGTGGACCTAAGAAGTTGTCCCAGTTTTCAAGAACTTATTCATTACCTAAATGAAAAACGTTTACCTAAAACCCAAGTCTCTCCGTAACAATTAATAACCATAGCAGGACTCATGGCAAGCATCATAAAAAAATCTGAGAAAGCAAGGTTGACAACTAAAAGGTTCGAGGGTGTCCTCAATGACTTCGTGCTGCTGAAAATGTAGATGACCATTCCATTTCCAGTTATGGAGACGAAACCCAAAACTCCAATGACGAATCCGAGGATGGCGTGCCATAGTGGATTCATCGGCGGAAATTGATACCAGTAGGCGTCCACCATGTGTAACATGTCCGGAAGTACACTGTCCACGACCGTCCTGTTTCCATAGCTACCACCTCTTTGAGCGGCGGCTACCATAGCAGCGAACTTTGGCTCCTCCAAAATTAACATTATGAAACTATGAAACAAAAATTATCATTACTTCTAATTTTAATATAATAATGTCTTAAACCTAGCTAGCACCATTGCTTATATTTTTGAAGAAAGAAAAGAAGTGCTTCAGTTAAGAAAAACAAACATATTATCTTGTTACGAAATCCTAGCAATGAAGGAGGCACTAAGATGGGAGGAAAAGTTACAAAGAAATTATTAGGTATTTGAACCCGAGAAAATAATTCTGTGACCTGATTAAGATTTGAAGGAGACAACTTCATTTGCTACTCGTATGATTGAAGGTTGAATGACGACAGATAAATTTATCGCAATTGCAGAGAAACTAATAACTCATTTCAGTTAGAAATTCTTCCACAAATAAGTTAATTGACAAAAAATCTTGACATTTTATCACAAGACAAGCAATACAATGCCACTAATCCTTTTATTTTCCATACAGTACATTTCCTATAATAATCTTTTACAGTGAGTAATGAGTAGGTATCTAAATAAAAATCTGATCAAGTTGACTGTGATCGAGAATTTGTTAACTGACTGCATGTCGCTTCCGAGTTCAACCGCCAAACTGTCATATCTAACGCCGAACGTTGTTGGATTATCATTTCATTATTACTAGTGATTTTTTACAAAATATTTAAAAATAGCTTTTTCAATTGAAGAAAAGTCCTTTATTCATTTATTTTTATTACCTTATGGCGATTTATTTCTTTGGTAAAAGATCGAAACTATCCAAGACATACGGACATTGTTTACAAATTTTTCCACAGCGTGCTCGACCAGCTTTTTATTTAGACACTATTTTTTATATGACAATGTTTCAACTTTCTAGGTATATAACGAAGATCTTAGGATTAAAATTATTTATTTCCTTTATGCTAGAAGAAATTTGAACATTCATAAAATTGATAATTTTGGTTACCTCAAATGTCACGGTTAATCAACAGAAACAGATGCACTAGGTATGTTACTTATTAATTTTTTTACACGTCCAAATTGTAATCTAACCATCTGCTTCAACAACCAAAAAAAAGTTGTGCAGATTTGCATTCTACATGATTTAAAATTATCTTCAACTATACAGGCTGTTCTTTGTTAAGTTACACACCAAACTAATGTTTTTTTTTCAATGAGAGAATACATTTTAATTGGATAGTACAGAGACATCAAAAATTATGTCAACCCACGTGACCTCTCCGTACAGGTAACACATTGTACTTCGTTGTTGGATTTACAAAGGCATCGTAATTTACATTAGTATCTCAATTTTGCAACTTCTAAGAAAACAAAACCTAATTCAAATTGGTCACGTGAATTGAAATCATTCCTGATGTCATTGTACATATACAGGGTGTCCCATTTTCGATGGTATTCGAAACATTAGTTGTGGTTATATCTCGGTTATTATGAACTTTTGATGCGATTTGATTAAAGAATCATGATCTGCATTAAAAGTAGAATAAAAAATGCCTGTGTCATTTTTCGATACCTTTAAAAATAAAAAAAATATGCGTTTGAAAATTTGATGAATTTTTCGTTTTTCAACTGTACCGCGAAAATGGCAAGGAACAGCAAATTTTTACGTTGGCCATTCAAATTAGCATAAAAAGTTGACCCAATATTGCGTGCTCAGTTTCTTTCTATTTCCATTATTAACGAAGATACCTATGTAATACCATCGAAAATGGGACAGCCTGTACATACAAGCTCATTTTAATGTTTTTGACCGTTAATACATGTACAAAATGTCACTAGTAATTTTGACGTTTAATACAAATATAGGCTGTGGTAAGTGAACAGTCAAACTAAACAGACTAAACCACGTGTTCAACTTTCTCAATTGCTGATTGGTCAGGTGGTGTGGTCTGACCGTTGACTTGATGATTTTGTGCAGCTCGAGTTCACTTAACTCGCCCTTTATTTATTTATTTTGACAGAAATATAACCTCAATAATTTGTGCATGACATCAAATTCTTGCCGAGATTTTATTGTCCAGTACTGTACCCTCAAAACAATCACGAATTTTAAATATCAGATAGCCATTAACAAAAATAAAGCCCTTTTCAAACATCGTAAAATTACTCAGTATATGATTAATTAGCCATTTCTAGAACGATAATAGATAAAAGTATTATGTTATAAAAGGACAATTAAAGTAATCTTTTTTAAAAAACAATTATTAATTTGAATATGTAACAAATATCTTAAGTCTTATGGTTGCAATGGCTATTGTGTTAATTAATAAATAATTAATAATAGAGAGTCTCCATGATTTAGTGTAAAATTCTTATTTATCTCACAAGGTAAAATAATGCTAAGAAATAATTTGAATGGCAATTCCTTCATGTAATATACAGTTGCGGACAGAAAATTTCGGATGTCACTGTCATTCCACTGATGTAAAAGTTAAAAAATTCCTATATGTATACGTCAGATGAGTGACACTGACATCCGAAATTTTTTGTCCGCAACCGTACCTACCTATTGAGAGATTGACATAAAATGTCTAGCTATATATAATTTTTAACACTCTGTACTTTCTAATTATAATCTTTTATCTTTGTGGTTTTATTTTGTACACTTTCTGTCAAATGTAAACTGACGAATTGCCGATTTCATCATACATGAATTTCTTTTAAAATAAAAGATTTAACTGACTTACAATAAAAATTAATTTTTATGGCATTAACTCCAGCACCAAGACACTTTACCCGCCAGTTTGGCGGATATTTTTATCGCGACTCATTCATTTCAAAGAAAACCTCACTTTATACGGTCCACTAATCCTGAGAAATAATTTAATATTCATAATCCTTCTTACAAGACGAAGACATTTGTAAGGTTTCTTCTAACATAGATTATTAAAAGGTCGCCTAAAATCTGTGCCTCTACATAAATAACATAATTGCATTAATTTTTAATAATTCACTGGCAGTATATATTACAATTTTCAAGGTTAGTACAAATTTAAATCAACGAAATTTAATTAATGATATAAATATTTAAAAATCATAATAATGTGCGTATTTTTACATTTTATTTTCTTCAATACTTGACAGATGGCGCAGTTGCGGAAGTTGCGTATGCGCATGTGTAATCGGAAAGGCGAATTTACGAAGGTCGAATATTGATGACGCTGCGTCCATTTTGAACTTTGTTCGTGCTCGAGTTTGTGCGTGAGGGTTAAGAAACTTCGTCAGTTCTAGTTATTAAGTGTAAAATACAGGAAGTAAGTACGGTCACTGTATAATTAAGTGCATGTTTTTAATTTTATTATAATTTCATATCGCCCATGTTTAATTTAATACCGGCAAATTAATATTTCACTCTGATCATTGAACAAAGGGCGCCGCCATTGCACTTGCTTGCTTTGTGCTTTCCAATATTTCTAATTTATTTGTAATACGTTAAGTAAATTCTCTGCAATTACGTTTATTAGTAAATTTATGTATGTATTTTTTTTTTAGAAATGACAGAGAACGCTACGTCTCCTACAGCTTCCGCAAATCCAGGAGGACAGCAAAGAAGTAATCCGGCTCCCGGAGGTGGCGGTCCCGGTGGTGGTGGAATTGGAGGTAATCCAGGTGGTATGCGCGGAGGAAGAGGCGGTGGAATGGGTGGTGGGCCGCCAAGAGGACGCGGAGGTTTTATTCGGGGACGGTTTGTGTTTTTCTGTATTCTAACCTAGGTATAGAACGTTTAAAATTATTTGAAATTCATGATACTGATTGTAATATTATTAAAATTATTAAGCATTACGTATCGCAATTGGTTTATGACTTCATATCATTTCAGTAGGTATATTGAGGAATGTTATTCGTGACTGCAAGCACTGATAGGGGCGCTGGAGATTGTAAACAAACGTGGTGCAAAGCAATTAATGTTTTGCAAAAAGAAATCTTAAAGTGTACCACCTCTGTAAATTAAGTTAAAATATGTTGACATGTCCATAGCGGGAGTAGTTGTCAACACTTTGCACAGATTTTGATTTATTGAAAAGACTGAGGGGGTCATTCTAATCGGGGTTGCAAGTTACTACTTGGTATGATCTTACTTCCGAGCACTATCGAGACTGCACAACGTTGTATCCTGTTACCACCGAACATTGCCGAGATTGAAGTTTCTTACCAGTTGCTAAGGAGGTACCACCGTTACTAGGTTGTAAATACGATTAGAATGACCCCCTGCGGGAACAGATTTTTATGTAACACACTCTATTTGTCTGGGTGCTGTAGTAGATTTCTACTTATTACTTGCGCAGCTTGCCCCCAAATATGTTTTACTTAATGCTCCACTACAAAATAAAAGTAGTCATTCTTGGCCTATGTTTGGCACGCCTGAAAATTTTGAAATTTGACTTGATTGAATGGAAGTTAATTTTTGTACAAGTAAAGGATATGTTAAACAAGTATAGAGACATGCCAAGTATTACTTAAAAAATTTAAAACTTGATGAAAATATGTCAATAAGAAAACATGACTAGGTACTTTTAATTTTTGAGAAGTGTATATTTGATTATTAGATGCATATCTTTTGCCTTTCGTTGCTTAAATTATGTTTAAGCATAAACACATTAAATACAAAGAACTATTTTTTAAAGATAAGTAATTTTTGAGTTCTGTAATAAGTGATGTCCCAATATGAACTCGAAGAATTTTAGTAACCCTATGTCTATGCATATTTGTGTCAACAGCACAATAGAATTTTCACATCCTCTCGGAACCCACTGTAATCACAGATTCATAAATCCTCTTGGGATTTTCACGAGGACAGTCTTCGAACCGTCAGGAGCATGCATATAAAAAAAAAACGCACGCTTCTTTGTTGTGTGCGTGCTGCCGAAGGTTTTAGGACGGCTCTAGGACTGTCCTGGCGATAACCCCAACAAGCCTGTAGTAATAATCAATTTCCACAATTTCTTCACAAAAATGATATACCACAATCTGTTGTTATTATTTATTTATTGGTCTCAAAACTTCATATTTTACTAAAAAGCCGCAACACCTCAAAAACAATTATAAGAATTTTAGTAACCCTGAATTATTGCAGTTGATAATTTATTGTTTTTTTTTTCTTGTTATCCTTTGCACTTTATTGCATTGCATAAGATTCTGTTAAAATCTCATGTACTTGTATTTTGAAATTGAGTGTCTTAAAATACATTTGCCCACAGTAAATTCTACAGGGATATCATAAATTACTTCAACCCACGGAATCAATTTGAATTAGGTTTTGTTTTCTAGAAGTGGAAACACTGAGAAAAGTGAGATTGAGATTGCTCAAATGAGCGTGTATTGGTCATCGACTTTCGGAGCTGTAGATGTTCTGTTGTGTTAACCACTTTAACCAAGCATTCCCAGATAGTGATGTAAATAATAATTTTGAGCTTGTAGTGCTCGGGGGTTGCGTAACTCAGGAATGGAAGAGAGCAACAGGGGTAGCTGTAAACTAACACATAACAAAAAAAGAATTACCTTTATTGTTCAAAGGTTAGAAATACAGAACACTGTATTCCTCAATGACGCTCAGATAACTGATAACATTTTACAAAATTTACACATGTTATATAACGCGTGATCAATGAACTAGATGAATAAAACGAAGCATATGCTTTTACTTCATATTTATTAATGAAAATACAAATATTTGAAGAAAAATGTAAATCTACATAATTCTGCCTGTAACATAGTAAAAATTTTAATGAAAGGAATTGTATAATGGTTTGCAAAAGAAATTTTTCCATGTATATAAGTTTTAAAAGAAATTCTAACAAGTAAAAGCATTTGCTTCGTTTTATTCATTTGGCTCAATTTCTTTTCTAATCAAGTGACCTATGGAAAAAAATTATGTCTTTGTTTAGTTCATTATTTCAAATGCCATTTGAATTATTTTTATTGCATTCTTATCGTATAGGAATGCAATATAAATATGTAATTCAAATGGGATTTGAAATAATGAACTAATCAAAGACACATTGTTTTATTTCCATAGGTCACTTGATTAGAAAAGATATTGATCACCTGTTACTAAAGATATATGTGACGTCATGACCAAAAGTCCATAAAATGTAGTTGACCCGTACAGTTACTGGGTTGCCAACAAGGTGATGTCAGGATTTTCACGCCGTTTCCAAATCGTTTTTAGATCGCGAATTAATTGATTTGCGTTACACTAATTACCCAATGCTCCAGTTATTTCGCTGTGTCGTCGATTTCTATGTACGTCCGCAAGTTCAATGTCTAACGTTGGAAATGCAGATCGCTCAGTATGCACATCAACAAATAACTCTCATTGCTTTAATTAAACGAAAGTACTTTTAGATTAATAAAATATCCAAATTTTTCCGTAATCGTGACAATACCTATAAATCGCAGGCATTACATCCTCGAATGATTTTCACACACAGCACGGCATTGTTACCAACAAAATCACGTGGGTTGAAATTATTTGTGATTTCCCTGAACCTGTACCATATGTGAATGCACTCATCATTCTTTTATTAAAGAAAGCAAATGTGAATAACAATCTAAATTGGCTTCTGGTGGATCAATATCTATCCCTATCCTTTTATACTGATTCTTAAGATAATCTCACCTTACCTCTGCTTGCTCACTTTGCATTACATGTTCCTTTTGCTTGAAGTGAGGAATTTGTTTTCGCCTTACCGATTTAAAGCAACTACAGATTCATTCATAATGACAATGTGTGTTTATCCACTTTATCCCTCTGTTAAAATAAGAGAAATTAATCAAATTACAGACAAATGAGGTTATGCAGATTATACTGGGTGTTTCACGACCTTTCCGACAAACTTCGGGGTATAATATTAGAGACACAACAGAGTAAGAAAAGCTTGTAATAATTTTTTTTTCGGCCTCAGTTGCCGAGATAAGAATTTTTAAAAAGCGACCCTCACCGTTTGAAAACCGCTATGTTTTCATTAATTCTCCGTATACTCGATGCGAGACGGTGCTGGACGTGCTCCGACACTTGCTTATAACATGTAAATATGTATCACATGCAGTCTCTGCAGTTTCCTACCGTTTGGGTCAGATTCGCTAGAAAAAAAAAGCTTCCAAGACAAAATTGGTAGGGGACTTTCTTTTATCGCCTTGAACTCTACTATCACCTCCTGCAATTTGTCAGAAAGGTCGTGAAACAGCCTGTATAACGTGTGAGCAACTAAAAATCAGATTAGAGTCGGCGGTGCAAAGAAAAAGTATGTCTGTTACTAATGCGGCGTTTGGCTGATCTGACAGTTCATGAATGTATTAGATTAATTAATTCAGTTAATCACAGACATACATTTTCTTTGCACCGCCGACTCTAATCTGATTTTTAGTTGCTCACAGGTTATTTGGTTATTATAAAATTACTAGGTTGTAAGAGCAATATTCTTGCAATGCAGATCATAACGTGCGTTCAAAGTAAATCTATTACCGAGAAGGCTCTGAACTTGCTTTTATTTTATGACGGCACGTCGTAGCTCAGTACGTATGTTGCAACCTTGAATAACTGCAAGCTGTCAACTGTCAAGGGCTTTGTTTACATCTTCGAAGTAATATTTGTAATTAAAATAAATGTTTTTTTTTTCATCAATTGTGTTTTATTATCCATTTTGTAGAAAATCGTAATTAAGTGATTACGACGTGACTGCAAAAGTCCATTTTTATTAAAAAAATGGTCTCAACTTTGAGAATTTATCGTCTTTATCAAGGTTACTGTTGTCATTCAAATGTAAGTTTCCTTTGATATTTCTAAATTTATTTCTGCTCGTGTAGTTTTTCACAATATCCATTCCTTTGTCTTCTTCCACCGGCCAGTACAAATCAGTGTGAGGCAGCGTATGATATCTAGATAAAATAAGAACACAAATGAAATTTAAAAGCTGTTTCTGTAAATGAAAAATGGTGTCTGTTATTACATTTGCAAGCAAATTGTTTTAAAAAATATACAAACAAAACTGAATGGATCTGGCCAATGTTGCGTTAACGCAACATCATTTTTTCTCAAACTATGAATAAAAATAAATAAATTGTTAATATTTTTGCATAATTTATTAGCTAATAATACCTTTTTTCTAAAGAGAAATTGTAACTGCCCTGTATTTCTTGACTTGGCCGTAAATGGGTTAATTAGTTCATAGTACTTAGAAAATAACTTTTTTTTACTTATTCCGTTATTCTGTAAACAAATAATTTAAGAAATTTTGGTATTGCTGAAAAAATCTAGCGAATTACAAAAAATATTAAATATTAAAAAACGGTTGTACAACTGGCAGTGTAGTTTTTTTTTTCTTTTTATTAAAAATTCAGAATATGCATGGAAAATCTTTGTTAATTTAACCGAATTTGAACACGCGTTATACTGTAAAATTTTCCAAAAGTAACTGCGGCCAGTATGATATTATATTGTCTTTTATTCAGATTTGAAAAATGTAAAATTAATTAATTAATAGTTAGATATTTTTTCTAATAATTTTAAGTGGGCTTTTCTATAGGAAAAAACAAAGTTTGCATTTATGCTTAGAAATTGTAGTATGTATTATACTCACATGTTCTTTAATTTTTAGTTCTCCTTTATTTTCTTTTCTTTTAATTTTGTTTTCTTTTAAACAGTGGATTTTTTAGTGGTGGACCACCAGGACGTGGTGGCCCAATGATGAGAGGACGCGGTGCACCCAGAGGAGGTCCACGTGGTGCACCGAGAGGTAGATTTCCAAGTGGCGACGGAAATGCTCCACCTTCGGGACCTGGCGGAGATAACGGCGGACCTAGGCTAGGCCCAATGGGACAGAGACCGCCTCGAGGAGGCGGCATGGGTGGATTTAGAGGCAGAGGTGCACCCAGAGGTCGTGGTGGACCAGGAGACCGAGGTGGTAGAATGGGTGACAGAGGAGGTCCACGAGGTAGAGGAGGGAGAGATTTTATTCCCAGAGGACGCGGCGGTGGGCCACCTGGTATGGGCATGGCTAAACGTGGACAGTCTGGACCACCACAAGGAGGACCAGGAGCAAAAAGGCCTCGATTTGAAAATGGAGGATCTTCTAACGGATTTGGACAGGGGTAATAGTGGTGTTTACTTCTTGTTGTATTAAAAGTAATAACTTTTTGCTTGTGTGAATATAGATATGGTGGTGGCGGTTCCCAAGGTGGACAAGGTTACAATCAGTCACAGTCATATGGACAATCACAGTCATACGGTGGACAGTCATATGGACAGCAAGGACAAGGATATGGCCAAGGTTACGGTGGCGGTAGTGGACAATACGACAATAATAGTTATTCAACATCATATCAAACAGGCGGTGGAGGTTACGGAGGTGGTGGTGGTGGTGATTCATATGGTGGATCTTCTGGAGGTTATGGAGGTAACCAATCTGGCGGATCTGGGGATTCATATGGACAGAGTGGGTACAGCAGTGGTGGTGGTGGCGGCGGCGGCGGCGGGTACAGCAGTCAACAAGGAGGAGGTGGAGGTTATGAGAGAGGTGGCTACGCTTCTGCAGGTGGATATGGTAAGTAATATTCAATAAATATACCTGTAATAACTTCTGTAAAATGTTTTACCTTAATTATTTGCATTCTGTTGAACAAAATACCGTGCTTTCAACAATTCTCGCGTGATCAGATCAAAATTAAGCAACCAAACTCACACTTATGGTAATACTTGAAATAAAATGCCCCAACTACAATAATAAGGTAGAAAGAGGCATTAGAAAACGTAAAAAATACAGTATTACCTTAATGTCCGAAAATGTATGATACAAGGATTAAACAAATGCTTTATAAGTATGAAATAATTGAATGTTAGAATAAATCTAGAACGTCGTGATTACAAAGTAACACAACCACGCACGCCTGTTTTTTTTTTTTGGTGACACGCAAATATATTACAGTGTTCCCTATCTGCAAGAAACAAATTTTCTAATGAAAGCACGATATTCTTCTATTCATATTTTCTGATTGTCAGATATAGAAGTTTTAACCTCTGCCTTTAGCATTTAAATATTTTTAAAAGTTTGGTGTCAGAATCAAACAAAATAAAAACAAGTTTTTGTCCTTTTATTTAAAAAGTATCTGTAAAGGTATTAGTTTATTAATACCGAAAATTTTCTTCCTCTTTGAGAAATGTTTTATTATTTATATTATTATATGTTATAGCATGATCAAGGAGAATTGTATTTTTGTTGCAAATGAAACCCTTGGTCGAGCAAAATTATTTGAAAATCCTTTTTAATACTTAATTTGGTTTTGTCGTAATTTAAATAATTAATTTTATTTTAATACGAATAAAAATTAGAGAAAAAGGAAATGCTAATAACCAGTAATTAAAAAAAATTATTAAATTTCACCAAGTTTCTTTTATTACCTGTAATTTTTGAGTTACTACAACTTTCATTTTAAAACGAGGGGTTACAACTTTTTAATCTGATAGGTAGTTATAATAATTAAGGTAATTATCAAACATAAAATGGTAAATTAATAAATAATTAATATAATTTTTGAAAAACAAAAATAAAGGGGCAAAATGTACATTTGTTGAAATCATATTGATTTGATATGTCAGTAATAAAAATTACTATCACTGTACTTTAATTTGTAAACAAATAGATACAAAAGTGCGACAGCTTACAATATAAAAAAAAAACATAGTTTGCCTTAATTATTTTGACCAATTTTGAGATTGACGTTACTTTTCATTCATATTCTTTTCAGTCTCATTTAAAATGCTAACAATTAAAAAAAATATATTTTTTCTACACTAGCTTGTTGTTAAATTATCTCTTACATAGATTCGTCTGGTGGTGCATCTGGGGGCCACGGGAAACAAGATTTTGGCAAACCTCGGCCCAGGCGTTTTTAAATAAAATTCCACCTAAACCATTCACCATAGTCGAGCACTTAATTATGCATTTTAAGTGGTGATTTAAAAAAGATCAAACTATAAATGTTTCTTTTAATAACCCTGTGTGATCATTACAGTTCCAATGCATAAAATGAAAAATAGCTTGTAAATGTAAGGAAGAGGAGGATTTTCATATTTGAGAAATTGGTGTTCCGTAGTTCAACAGACTGTGAATTTTGCTGACAAACCTTAACAGCTAAGATTTCGTTTTTACTGTTGAATAATTTTTTTTTACTATTTCGGACTAAGAACAGTAACATTTCTTTAGAAATTTAACAGAGATTTAATTTGTATGTTGTTGGTTTGTATTTAAAAAATAAATATGTGAAAATAAATTGAATACGTTTAATTTGATTGGGTATGAGAATAATCTTGTGTTAATGAAAAGTAATTGTATCGTAACTTATTTTTCTATAGGTGTAATACAATAATTAATCTTACCAAATTTGTTCACTGGCTATTTCAGGTTCAACAAACCAAGGTAGACGCTACTAAAAACAAAAATCTCACGGAGGCTTTATTAAATAATAATAAAACAGGTCAACTTAATGTACAATTTTTGTTAGTTTTTGTATTGTTTAGATTTATATCACGTATCACTGTCCCGTTTGTATAGTATAAATGAAAAAGTTAGTAATTTTAAATATTAACACAGTATTCCTAAGTAACTTTTAGTGTTTTAATGAATACTTTTTGTTTGTGAGTTGATGTGTAGGTTAAGTATTTACATAAATTGTCTACCTGAATGTTTGTCAGCAAATTTGAGTGGACGATAAATTATATTACTTTTTCGTAAATAAACAAATAAAATATCACATGATAAGAATTTATTACTCGGTTTTTTATGGAACTTTATCTGAAGCCTAAAACTTCATGATGTAAGTTTCTATCAACCAAACTCCCCCTTACATATAACAAAAATTGTTTAAAAGAAACTTGATGTTAGGAGGAGGATCTCTCTCCCTAAAAAATTCAATCATAAGTTTGAAAATGTAAGTTTACATAAAAATTGAGTGAACACCAAAGCTCCCTCTGAAAAGGCAGGAAGAGTTTCTGAAGCAAAAGTAAAGCAATGCAACTGTGGCTTAAATCTGACTGCTGGTACAAACCTTACGAACAGTAGGTATACTGTATACTTTTTCTTTGCAAATGTTTAAAAAGAAATCCATGAAAATTGTAAAGGTTGTGACAGACATTCTTGTACACCATTTTGCCTATGCATTCAAAATAAATTATAAAATTAACTATTCGCAGGCAAAAATGATGAACTGGATTAAAGAGCCTGTCTCAAACTTAAAACTTTGATAAATGCTATTTGTATGAAAGTAGTCCAAATAATTCTTATATTGTTTGTTCTATTCTTTCGTTTAGTCATTTTAATCATATTTATTTATGTTACTTGTTTGTAACCTTTAATTCATTTAATCTTACAAATTATTTTCTCCAGGAACTAGCCATTTACGGTTTCAGGAAATAATGGACTCTTAATATAATAATGATAATTCTTTGTCGTTAGAAGCAATATTTGTAATTAACAAAATCCAAAGGAATCAGATTTGTAAAAGAAACATAAAGAAAAACTTGACTGCTTACCATCTCTGAAGCAAATTGATTTAAAATAGACAGGATACATAAGACAAACTGTAATAGAACGTTATTGTCATAAAACTGAAAGTGATTTTTTTAACACCATATTTTTAAATCATGGGAGTATCTTAATTTATTTAACTGATCTCAAATTATAAATTTTGTTGTCATTGACTGGCCAAATTTTGAGAATCTCCAGATTTGCAAAAAGCAAATTGAGCGTACAGTAAAATAACACGTTCTTTACAGGTTGGAGGAAACTGAAGAGTTGAACTATAATTTTAAATGGCATTTGCAATTTTAGTGTGATTTTTTTTCCCTGAAATTTTAGTCCTCAAATAAATTCATGAGTATTGTCAAGATCTTAATTATTCTAACTGTATTCATCTGGTCATGCATATCTAACAGAAATATTTAATAGTTTGTAAAATATAATTTGTATTTGAATATTTAAAATAAAATTACTATTTTTGTAGCTGTGTGGTAGTTAACTTCTTTGTGTATGCCATTGTTCAGAATAGAAGAAACTTTTCATTGCATTAAATGCAACAGAAATAATTACATCCAAGAAAATCTGTTTCTATAATTGAATATTAAAAGTTGATATTTTCATATGTAGTCGCTTATCGTTATATTCAAATAAAATTAATGACAATATTTCAAAATGATTTGAAATTATTACTGCAAAAGTTGCATTAAAAACAGCTATTGATAATCATATATGATTATACTACAATATTGAAGAGTTTCTCGATTTCTGTATTGATACTTTACAAAACTGTTTATTTATTGTTTTAAATAAGAAGGAACTGAACAAGCAGATTTTACTAATTTTTTTCAGTGAAATGCAATTTTTATAAAAAGGAAATATTACATTTATGTATTTACTTGATGCAAGAATTGAAGCATATTGACTGGGCCAATATAGGGGAGTTTCTTTTTTACATAAAAATCACAAATTGATTATTTGTTAGAAAATGTGATTCATCCCCATCAGTGCAGGCAGCAATTATTAACTATTGGAACTGCAATTTCAAATGTTTCGAAAACGAGACACTGAAGATGACTCTTCACTAATGTGGCTGCATAATGCACACATACAGTACTATATTTCATGTTCCTACCCCAATTAAAGCTATTAAAAAGTAGCTGTCGGACAATATTAGGTAAAGTATAAATACACTTACTTTCTTTATTATAGTTTTATTTCTGAAATTTTAATAAATTTAACACCTCTTTGTTCAGTGTTATTTAAATCACAGCATGCACCTAAGCAATACAAAATAGTGATGCTGAAATTAAAAAGTAAATGAATGAATAAATACAGTGAGCATTAATGTATGCTTTTAGTTTTTTTATAATTTGAAGTTGTTTCATCAAACACCCTTGATATTTTCTTGATAATAACTAAAGAGAAAATTTTTAAAAAATTCCAAGAACTGGAAAATTTCATTTTACAAAGTACTTATCTTTAGTTATATTTCATCCCTGGCTCAGGGTTGTACATTGTACATAAAATAAATATGAATTCAGTTAGTTTATATTTCTGTAATTAACATGTCTTCATCATTAAACATTAACAAGTTGATTAATATTTTCTTTTTTCTTTAGGTTGAAGAACGTCTGCCATTGTCATGATTGTGGGAAAGAAATACTGGAAATATGGAATAGCAAAATCGCAACAGGGAGTTACACATCTATTTGTTTTAAATGTGATATTTTCTTGGTTCTAGGCTTATGTAGGGACATCATTATTTAAAAATGATTTCACTACATTACAGGCCGCTGATGTGTGTCTTTTGAAAGTGAGATGATGCAAGAAAGTAAGAATAAATGCTGAAGATATACTTCTGTACAATGAAACTAAACTAATTAATATGTGATAAGAAAAGTCTTGTACTGCAATAAATATGTTTTAATCTTTCCTAGACCGGTTTCGCGTAAAGCATCATCAGTAGAATTACAACAACCTTCAGGATAACGAATTATAAGAAAATTAAATACTTAAAACTAATAAAGAACTTACAGTATCCTCTAATCTAATGTATAATAAGCATGTGTAGAGTATTCGAATTTTTTTTGTAAATGACAGATGTTTTTTGTAAATAAATAAATAAAATTTGAAAAGTTGAGGAATGTTTTTTAACTGGTACGGTACTGTACGTCCAGTAAAATATTTGATACATGTTGAAGAATCAAATGCAATTCCAATTAATGGATTTGAAAAAATTATCAGTAGGAAAAGATGTTTGTTCATTTAGAACTGTTTTGGAAAGTAAATGATAATTTAAAAATATTTCTAAATTTTCTGCTATATCTAATTTGTTTCCTTTTTGAAGATTATGTAATAATTTAGTATTTGAGGAAGAATCAAACGTATGTGAACTGTCAATAAGATGATTAGCAAAGCTTGAATCAGATTTATTTAATCGTAATGATCTTAAATGTTCTTTAATACATGTTTGAAGACTTCTTCCTGTTTGTCCAATGTATACTATATTATCATTTACTTTCCAAAACAGTTCTTAATGAACAAACATCTTTTCCTACTGATAATTTTTTCAAATCCATTAATTGGAATTGCATTTGATTCTTCAACATGTATCAAATATTTTACTGCACGTACAGTGCCGTACCAGTTAAAAAACATTGCTCAACTTTTCAAATTTTATTTATTTATTTACAAAAAACATCTGTCATTTACAAAAAATTTTCGAACACATGCTTATTATACATTAGATTAGAGGATACTGTAAGTTTTTTATTACTTTTAAGTATTTAATTTTCTTGTAATTCTTTATGTTGAAGGTTGTTGTAATTCTAGTGATGATGCTTTATGCGAAACGGGTCTAGAAAATATTAAAACATATTTATTGCAGTACAAGACTTTTCTTATCACATTAATTAAATTATTACTGCAAACATCATGGAGAACATATCTAATGAAACTAAACATTTGAGAGTTGAAAGCGGGCACAAGTGAACTCCATAGTAATCTAAGTAAAGTTATTACAATAAAATGTTTTGTGTCAAAATGGTTCCCTTTCGACGACTATATAAAAATTGTTTTTTTTTTAGTTAGACAACAATCCAAAATTAGAAATAGTAAAATAAAAAAGCTGGTTCATCTGTATAAAACCTTACCAAGCAATTAATTAAGCTCGCACAAATAAAATAACGTAAAAATTTATAAATTTTGTCGCAAGTCAGTTTTTAATCATGAGACTTGTTCTTAATTTCATCGTATGGAAGTACGCTGGCTGGTAAAAAATTCGCCTGCATATACTTTAAAAATCAAGTAGTGGAATTTTTACCTACATTACACTGTTTTATCTGATTCACAATATTCAGTAAGTATTATGTCATTCCAAAAATTTAACAGTCGACAAACATAATTTAATCAAAACAATTCGTGGATGTTTATGTTCTGTTATTTCTTTAACGTTTGCATTTGGTTCTTAAAATCAGTTTCTAATTTAATGACACCACTGACCACAATGCTGGAATGTTTCCTTGCTGTTTAATATGAATTTTCTCTTAAATGAATCAAAGAGGTCTTCATCTTGATCATGAGTTGAAATTTTTGGACGTCCATCCTTACTTTCTTTTTTAGTACTTGCACTTTTTTTTTCTTTCCACCTTTTCACGGATGACAGTACAGTAAGCAAGTGTACGGGAATTTTTTGCTATCTAAAAGGTTTGTTCTATTAGCAGGATCTGAATAGTACGAAACCATCAAAAGCATGCATTCATCAAAGTCGTGCACTTGATGGCGCTGTTGAAATCTGTCATTACTACGGTGGGCAACTGATTTTGACGGTTCCAACTGATCAGAAACTGCTAATGGAACAAACATAGAATATATATATATATATATATACATATTTTGGTTGGTATTCACAGAAGAGAAAAAAATACGTTGAATCAGGAGAAGTACAATTTCGGACACAATCGTCTTTCCACCAACATAACAAAGTGAAACAGTTAACCTTACTTTTGATTTGAGTCATATTCATTCATACACCTATCATTTTGGCAGATATTTTCTGTTGGTCTGAATATTCAATTTAGTTAAGTAAGCACCTCTTTGGTTAACGACAGTGATCGAAAATTTCTGTCCGTAATTGTACCTACTGGTTTCAGATCGTGCCAATAAATTTAAAAGTATGAACGTAAAAATGTAAAGTGTATACAGTGTACTCTTCCTTAAGCGGACACCTACCGTGATCAGCAAACCCGCATATTAGAGGTGTCCGCCTAATAGACGTATAAATCCATGCAAATTACATAAATAGGAAATTAAAAACTGTCTGGCTAAGAGAGGTGTCCGCCATGAGAGAAAACACTGCAATTCTTAAATTTCATGATACACTGATACAAAGAAATGTTTACTGTCAAAAATATTAATGATCTACCTCCATCAATATTAACTTAAAGTTTGATACAAAATTAATTACATGTTATAAAATAATATTTACTTTTAAATTTATTAGCAGCAACTTAACTGTGGATAGCATAACAAATATCTTTTTGATTGTTTTTGTGCATGTGCCTGTTTTTGATGCATAAAGTTTTGGAATAACGTTAATCTGGTGATAAATTAATCGCTAAAGAATTTCTTCATTCGAAATCCTGAATTAAAAAAATTCCAAAATTTTGTGTTAGCGTATCTATTTGCCTAGTTATTATCGACACAGACATAAATGTTGGTACAAAAACAGAAATAAAGTTACTTCTTTATACACTATAAAAAGTTAGTTTACTTGGTAGTAACTTTGCATATAGATTTAACATTGTATAAAAATAATCAAAACTTTTAATACATATTACTTTGCAGGTAATTCTAATTTTCAGGAACTCTTCAGCACTGTACTCCTTGCATATTATTAAAGAAATTTTATTTTTGATTGAGTTGTTTAATATGCCCGCCATCATTTTGTGAGTGGAAGAAACATGTTACTGCTTTATGCATGATGGGTTTCACTGTTTTTTTTATCTAATAAAAATCAAATGGAAAGAAACGATGCAGTGATCCAAAATGAACTTCTAGCGCGACGAAAGGGAAAAACTTGAAACATTTGAATAAACGTAAAAATAAAAAAAACTATTGTCATTCCATGTCGGTTTCATTTGTTTAGCAAATTTATTTACATTTCTGTGGCGCTGCCATATCACGATAAATTTTACAAGTATCAAACCTGATAGAAAAGCTAATAAGTTAAATATAACTTTGAAAATATTTTAGCAATTTTTTTGGGGTAAGCTTGGTGAAATCTTGCTACTTTACATTTCTTTACAATAACTCCATTTAAAATCAATTGAATCTAAAGGTTTATTTACATAAGTTTTTTATTTCAAATTAGGGTTTCCCAAATAGAGTGGCCTGTTAAAATATAGGGAAGGAAATATACAAAACTTCTGGAAGTTGGTACACTGCCCTAAGACAAGTGATCTTTCCGCGTAAAATATTTGCACTCTTACATTACTTCCGGTTATACCGGAAATCGCCATAAACTTTCTTATTTTAAATGGAATGTAACATTTTTTATCAAAACTTTTTTTCGTCAGTGAAAATTACTTTCTTCCATTGATCAATCAATTGATCAAGTTTTTTTTTAGTTTGAATTGATTATTAGGTGAACGGATAAATTATTAGGTGAGCTTTAAAATTAAAAAAAATAAAACATTAAACACCCAATATTTTTTAAACGGTTTACTTTAGAACAAAACTATTAGAGTTTTTACTTGGTTTGAATTGACTATCATGTAGGTGAAGTGGTGACATTACGTCACGGGACACCTATACATATATGAATAGTGTTCATATATTGAAATATATTAACACAATTCGACATATCGTCTTAGTTTAATATATTGAAAATGCGTAAATATTATCGCGCCTGGCGGTCAATCGTCCTGGCGGCGAATAATCCCAGCGACGAATCGTATCGGCGGCGAATCGTCCCGATGGCGAATCGTCCTGCTCCGTTAATAATTGACTTACTGATTTATAGATCATACGGTTGCTACAGATACGAGCAGAATCGACACATTAGTGACATATTTTAATCAATCGGTTATCAGTAGATAGAAGCACTGGTTGGTCAGAATATGTCGTTTAATGATTGTCTATATGTCGTTATGAGTTGCAGAATAGGGGAGTAAATCCTTGTAGAAGAGATGCAGTCGGATAATATTAAGCGCAACCAATAATCTGCATTTTACAAAAAATATGACCGAAAATGTCCTTTTTGGAATTTTCTCTTCTCTGGTTTCAAAATCAGAAATTGTCGTAAATCGTTGACAGACAAATATAGTTTCATTCTTTGATTTGTATTTATTGAGAAAAACACCATCAAAACATTGACTTGTAGTGTTTTTGATTCACTTGCACTCGTTGCTCTCAGAGTATTGTTTCATCCTCAAGTAATAATACGAGATGAAGATATTCTGAGTGTACGCTAGTGCAGTCAATCCAAAACGCTATTAAATACTTAAATACGATAGAAAATAGAAATTTTACTTTAAAAAACCCATTTTTGTTACATTATGCTTTTAATAAATAAATAAATATAATTTGTTTCCGTTTCTTTTTTGTTTAGTACGAAAATAGAACAGTAGATGTGCTTTTTATACAAAAACATTGGTCGCGTTCAGACGACCACAGCAGCTGAGTTGCTGACTCAGCAATCGTTTGTGATTGGCTATTATCTTAATGTGAGCCAATCAAAATGTTTTTGTATAAAAAGCACATCTACTGTTCTATTTTAGCAATCGTTTGTGATTGGCTATTATCTTAATGTGAGCCAATCACAAACGATTGCTGAGTTAGCAACTCAGCTGCTGTGGTCGTCTGAACGCGACCATTCTTTACAACATAAATGTAAAGTATCGGAAATATTGTAAATTTCCATATGTTACGAACTTTATGAAACGCATAATGCGATTTTTTTACATTCACGTAACTCTTGTTGTATGATTGAATCATTTCAATAGAGATAGTTGCAGAACCCCCATACCAGAGTAATTGAGGCTAGTCTGACCCTGTTTAAAGTTTTAATCTGCGCCTAATATGTAAACAACCAGAAATACACGACAGCATTGAATAGTACCACGCGATCATTTAAATTTCTAATTAGAGTAGGCTATGAATTTTGATTTAGATTGGTAACACTAACTGTTGACAGCGTAATTTGAGTTTGAATTTTCAAAGTGACTTCAAAATTTTAATTAATTGCCGGGGGCGAACACTTTGAACATTTGCTATGGTCGTAACTAAAACTGTTTCATTTCCTTTAAATTAAAACGACTAAACCCGATGATAATCCTATAAATGTCAAAATATTTACATAACCTCTAATCTACACAACGAGTCGATTGGCAAGGTGCACAACCGTATAAAAAAATCCCGTCTACTTTAATTACAAATTTAAATGATCGCATGGTATAAGTAAATAAGTTATTATTAAAATTGAAGTGACTTAGGGCCAGTTTTATAATGGAATTTAATATTTAATTAAATATGTTTTCATGTTTGATTGTATACAGGGTGCCCGGAGAAAACATGGGTAACTTTTTTATTCGAAGAGATAGAAAGATGGTTAAATGAGTAAAAAGGTGCGGGTTCAAGAGCTCATTGAGAATACATTTTCAAATTTTACTTGTCATGGCCAACTTGGTTAAAATAAAAAAATTAAAAAAATTCATAATTTTTTTTATTTACCGTAACTTTTTTGTTACTTAGGATATTGAGATGCGGTTTGAATTAATTTGTATGGTAATTTAAATATTTTTATTGGCAAAACAATACCAAACTCAATTACCATCTCTCTATCTTATCAAATACAAAAGTTAACCATGTTGTCCCTACGAAATCCGGGCACCCGGTATATGAAAATGACTTTACATTTAAAGTCTCCTTTAAATTCCATTATAAAACTGGCCCTTAATATTTCTTATTAGAGTACTGTTTTTAGTGCATGATGCCATTTTAAGTTGTATTTTCTTACACCTAAAGCTTAAGATACATATATCTAAAATCAGAGAGAATCAAACGGAAGAACCATGGATGATGGTACAATTCAGAGCTGTGCCAAGTACTACTTATAAATACAACAAGCACAAGCACAAGTACAATAGTGCTTAATTGCACTTAAATACAAGCACAAATCCAAAAGTATTTGTATTTGGACTCGTGCTTATAAATACTTATTAGTGGGGGAACGACTCGCTGCCGGCCAGACTATGAAGCATCAATATTTTGTCGCGCAGATAGGCCGCGTCTCTCTAGATATGTACATATACGTATCGCATCATCAAGGAATATGCGGAAAATAAAAATAACTCAGCGATAGATATATTATGTGCATTTGTTGATTCTAAAACTAATTGCAAGTACCTAACTATGGAAAAACAATCTCATTATATTCTAAAACTAATTGCAAGTAACTCACTTTGGACAATCTCATTTTTATTTATCTTGCGTTATTTTGTAAATGTTAACATTAACATTTTAATACTTGTACGACTGTACGTATAACCATAAGTATACACACAGCTGTGAAGTGTACTTGCGGTAATAAGCACAAGTATAAATACAAGTACAAGTACTAAGCACAATTGTAATTAATTGTGCTTAAGCACAAGTACGAGTCCAAAAGTGCTTGTGCTTGTAATTGACTTGTATTTGTAACAGTAAATACTCGCACAGCTCTGGTACAATTATAAATAAACAACGAACTTATTAGTTTCGAATTAAATACTGGCATAGATAAGAGAAGTACTTTTTAAAATCTATCACAACTGAACTATAGTAGGTCCAGGAAAACGAGGTAAATATATCACAAACTCTTTTAAACTGACACTAAATGGCGCACAAACACTTAACGTTTCTCAGTCGTTCGACAGCTTCGTCAGAAGTGAAAAATATAAACATCGGACAAGAACCAGCTTTAATTATGAGATAAATATAGATGAGAGACTTTTGGGAAACTTGAAAACCCAATATCATACGAAGTATAAAAATATGTGTAGTTAATACATACTAAAGGCTACTTGGAAGACCAAGTTTAATGAAACTGCGCTATTTATTTTTTGAATTCTGTTGAATATGCATGAGATGCTTTCAAAAGACATGTTGGCAGGTACCTACTGCGGAATAGAATCGAACTTTTAGAAATTGCTCCTGGGAAAGAATTTTACACTTCACGCCACTGAAAAGTTGCGGTACGTGGATAGTATTTGTTTGAATTTAAAAAAATGTCTAAGCAGCGACTATTAGTGAGGAAAGGAGGATTTGAAGTGTCACAGTGCCAGTATTCTTTGGTGAACAAACGTTAGAAATTTGACTTCCATTGCTTTTGCAAAAGACAAAGTTGTCCTTGTTATTATCAACAAACAACAAATTATTTGTAGCCTTCCGACGAGGACGTCAACGCTCATATTCAATTAAATAATCATTGATATTAATTCCATAAACTAGTCGACAGCACGTTCCATTTCCTAAACTTAGAGCTCAATTATCCTATGACAGTGACATCACATAAATTTGCGCGCGTTTTGTAACGGTGAGGGCGTAGGAGAAATAAGATTTATTATGCCTAGACAAAAGATTTATTATAATAGTACTAATGATATGGATTAAGCTCATCCGGGATGCAGATGTTGCATGTTTCGTTCTTAGACTCGCATTACGCCGTGCTTATGCAATTTGTAATTATCCAGTTGAGAATTGTTTTATGTGGAATGACGAACGTCGTAATTTTATGCATTGTGATTTATCTAATGCATTTTGTACCGTACAATAATCATTTCATGCACAGTAGAAAATTGTTATCATCATCATCATTGCTCAAACGAAAATTACCTTATTTTATTATTTATTAATTGCAAATTCCTGCGGTGATTGCGTCTTTCTTTTGCGATGATTTTATAATTTTCTTTCAATCGATCGTCTCATTTTTACAGAATAAATTGTTTAATTATATTAACTGAAAATGAAAACTTACTCGGTTATTTTTTTTAAATATTATAAGTTAGAAATGATAAAAATTAACTCTTAAACATTCCACGATGTTTTTAAAACTTTGGTACGACTTATAGCCAGATGCTTGCCTTTTTTAAAGTGCAGTACGGACCAAAAAATATATTAGTTGAATTATTATTATTTTTTTTTTTGGAATTATATGATCTAAGTACATTTTTTTAAATAATGTTTCTTCTATTTGTGATAACAATATTGATTATTTATAACAAAATTAATAATAATAATACCCATAAATAATTTCTATAAGAGATGTACAAATGGATTTACTCCTACTTAGGGGAAACATTAACACCATGCAACATGCAAGTCGAACGCTTTCTAGCATGTCTTTGTCGATTAATGTTAATTTCAATATGAAATTATGCTTTACACTTTTTTTTACAATTTTTTTTAATTAAATGGAAACTGTCCTGGAAGGTGGATCGGAAGAGGTGGTTTCATGGCCATGGACACTCTGTGTAAGTAATACATGTTGTGTTAATTATTACAAATAAAAACTTAAATTGATTCTCATTTCGAACAAATTTCAGATTTTACGGCCTAGCATGTAATAGGCATTTTGTTTTGTAAGCCATTTTCTAAAATTAAACGCCTATTTTACTATTACTACTGGAATCTATACGGGATAACTCTTTAAGGTTTAAATAAGATTCTATTGCCCCCCCCCCCCTCTAGGAAAAATCCTAAATCCACCGCTGAGATATATGTAGTAGCTCCTATCCACCCTGTTGTGGAATGAATCAAACGAAGATATGCGAGAGAGCGTTCATACTTCCATGTTGCATTATGCTAATGTTTGTTAACGAAGGGTCGAAGGCACATCCGAACTTTTATAATTTTTTCATTTCGATTTGTTTCAGTTTCCTGAATCGAAACCGAAAAGCTTTTAATTAGGTACATTTTCTGTGACTAAAAATACTATGTATTTTCACAGTCATTTCAGGTATGCACATTCTTTCAATTTATCAATTAAGTGATCTTTATACTTTATTGAGGCTTCAACACTTTTTTGACATCATAATTCCGGCAATTTATTTCCTTGAATCTGAATTAATGTTTTTGTACTTGAAAAATCTCATGAATTCCCACAGTTTTTTCCCTCTCTTTGTTTGTGTATGTACGGGACGAGTTGAAAGTCGCAAGCTTTAACGCGTAGCTGCACTTAAACGAAACGGAAAATAAAAGGTTTATAAATACGCACTAAAGCAGCTATTTCAGAGTTGCACTTTAAAAACACACGCTCGGCTTACAATTGCGCGTTATACGCTTAAGAGCGCTTAATAAAACAATTCCCGGTGCGCTTGTACGGTCTGAAAACACGTTTATTTTTCATTGCTTTAACCTCCAACTCCTCGTGGTTGCGATTTTTTCCCCCCAAGATAAATAAACTACGGCACGAACTCGGCGCAATTCGCGTAATATAAATATTATTACACTAACAAGGATTTCCAGTTATTTTGTTTTTCTTGGTTTTGTTGCATTTAAATTAACGTAAATATGTCAGCAAAGCATTTTTCTCTTATTCATCTATAATGTTTGACTTTAAAAACTGCAAATAAGAAAAGCAAAATGCTAAGTGTAAAATATAGTAAACAGATTTAATTTTTTTATATGCACATATTCTTTCATGATCTTTTTAGACTCTAGAGGGCCATGTTTTTTTCGTTAAGTTACGTACAGCCTCAATCAAAAGTAATGAAACGTTCAAAAACGAAACGCTGTAGTCAGAGTGCAACGCTGCCGCAGCAGAAAAAGCGCAACGTGTTGTGGGGTTCCGAAGGACTTCGGAAACATTCGTTCGCCATAAGGCTTCATCTCACTCGGTATCTTCTCTCTCTGACTACAGCGGTTCGGTATTGAACGTTTCATTACTTTTGATTGAGGTTGTACATAATGAATTTTGATAGAACTCAAAATGTGACAAATGTAAACTTCTGACTCTGCTTCTGACATTTTAATGTCAGTCCCATCGACTATATTGCTTCTTATACTCTACGATGGCATGAAGAAGGGAAAATAATAACATTAAAACAAATAATTACTTGTGACTTTTTAATACTAGGGCCGTTTTCATAATAAAGCATTTTAAGCATAGGAAAACATATGTTTTTATAGGTTAAAGTCACTTTAAATTTAAAGTTCTATTATGAAAACGTCCCTGACTGAAAATGCTAAAAATGTTTTTTGGCATCAGTTTTCAAAAATATAACCATCAAATTAAAATGGCCTACTTTGAGTCTAAAAATATCGTGAATGGATTATAACAAGCGTCTAAATAAAAACCTGGTCAAGGTTGTGATCGAGAATTTATCCATTGCATTTACACAGCAGAATTACTAAATGTAGCCTACTTGACCAGGTTTTTATTTAGACACGAGTTATGTATTTGGATATTTCAGAATTTTTTTTTGTATTCGTTTGGCTGTTAAAGCTAAAATACTATTGAAACAAATACAGAGTTATTAAAATTAAAGTAAAATTGTGTCTGAAATATGTAAGTATTTTAGTAGAAAGAAAAATAAACAGATACAAGAATAATATTTGAATAAATATGTACAGTTTAAAATGAAATAGAAAAGAAATAATAAAATAAAAAAATTATTAGTTATTATTATGCGTTATAAGCAGGCTATTGCGATTTTTGCTTGCTGATGGCTTCCGACAATATTTTTTAAATTAATAAAAATAAAAACCATGTTGCAGGCGTAGATAAAACGTTGTATATTACAAGTGGGATAGTACATCATTATAATATTCCTGCTCTTATCCTGAACTCGTCACGATAATTCATCGCACTCACTTGAAAAAAGTTCTGACACGATTGTATATATTTTCTTAAAGGACTAATATGGACTAAATAATAGTTATTTATATTACAAGTGAGATAGAGACATCATTATAATAATTATTATTATAATAATTATTATTATAATGATGTCTCTATCTCACTTGTAATATAAATAACTATTATTTAGTCCATATTAGTCCTTTAAGAAAATATATACAATCGTGTCAGAACTTTTTTCAAGTGAGTTGGAACAATTGGAAGAAAGTGCTACAAGTGTGTGGACCTAAATGGAGAATACAGGGTGAGTCATAATTTTAACCAAAGCTTATTTAGACCAAAACAAAGCAATTTAACTTAATACCTCTTAGTACCAAAATGCTCCCTTAAAAAAATAAGGGGTATTAAAGAAAACATTTCCGTTTCCATTCGTGACTATAACTTGGAAGGTGACTATTCGATTATTTTGAAAATATATTATAATAAACACAAAGGGTACTAGATTTTAAAAATTCAAATGTTTACTTTCGAAATGATAAATAAACATGTTTTCATTAATACCCTATATCTTTTTAAGGAAGCATTTTGGTACTAAGATGTATACATACATAATTGCTTCGTTTTGGCCTAAAGAAGCTCTGATAAAACTTTTTACACCTAATTATGACTCGTGCTGTATATTGAAAAATAAAAATGTTTAAATTACCCCTTTCTTCTTCTTCAGGGCTGGGTAGATAATTTTTGAAATTCCCCTCGTACAATGGGGTCCAAATGTCACACTCCAAAATATCAAACCAATTTCTTCTTAAACCAATTTCTTTTTAAAATACTCTAGAATTATTACTAAACTATCTTGCAAAGAAAAATAAAAGTAAAATATTAATTTGTGGAGACTTTAATCTAGACCTTTTAAAACTGGACTGTAGAACTAAAGGTTTCACAAGTTTACTAGAATTCTTTAATTTTAAATCAACCATTAGTCTTCCAACGCGCATTACAACGCTTTCGTCCACATGTATAGACAATGTTTATATAAATTTTCACGATAAAATGTCTTCTCGGGCAGAAAACGTAACAATTGATTTCTCAGATCATAATATTATTTTTATACATTTCAACAATTTCATAAACGTAACTGAAGAACGCGTAGAATATTATGGAGAATTTTCTGATAAAAATCTAACTAATTTTAATATGAATATACAGAAAGTACAATGGAATTATGTGTTTTCTTGTGGGGATGTTGACGGAAAAGTGTCTCTTTTCTATCAAAAATTTTATGATATATTTATCGCTAGCTTCCCTTTACGAAAACGGCGAAGAATTAATGTTAAAACATGGATAACTCAAGGAATAATTAATTCCTCTAAAACTAAACGTTCGTTGCATGTTACATTGAAATATTTCCCGAACCCCGTACTACAAAGTTACTACAAACGTTATTTTTATATCCTCAAAAAAACAGTTATTATGGCTTAAAAGAAATATATAGATTAACTTATTTCACAATCCGGAAACGTTATTAAAACTACATGGCGCATTATTAAAAATGAGCTTAATAGGGAAAATACTAAGACTACACCAACAGAAGCTGATCATTGATGGTCACAAAGAATCATGTGCGAACAAAATTAGTAGTCATTTTAATAATGTAACGATTTTAATTTTTCTATTATTTTTATTTTAATCAAAACACGAAATAGTTAATAATCTAATTTATTTAAAAGTAACACTAATTAACACTAACTTAAGAATAATTTATTTATAAACTAATAAGTAATTTATGTTAACAGCCGAGCGAATATTTATAACGCGACTTCAATTTCGAACTGTCCGCTTGCTTAATTAATGTCGAACTGTCCCCCGTTTGGCTGCGTGCATTTTTATATGCCGGGGTTGTTTCTCGCGAACATTCTCGCTCGTTCGAGAGGAAGTCTCGGATCATCGCTGACGTGATATCGAAGCTTCTCGTCTAAGGCGCGTCGTTGTTGACGCATCAGACGGACTGGGACCGCAAACGTCACACTGCCCCCTTCTTAAAAACGTTTCGTCTCGGAACGTTCCTTGTGATAGCCTTGAAGGAAAATGTCGAAATCGGCATGCTGGTCCCTCTTTACAACATCCGGTCTGGAAGAAATAGCAGTCTACGGTTTTCCTACTGCCAACAGCTGCCTGTGGGTGGTGACTGCAGACTAGAACTTCAATTCCCGTTCCGTTGAAGATGACTTCTATCATGCTGCGAACGACCCTCCAGTCCAGCCCATCTAGTCCGCAGCCTATCTGGGGAATGGCTAATCTCGTCTCCTTGCCTTCCACCAACTGTCTCTTCAGGCTCCATAAAGCTCTCCAAATACTGCGATAGTCAGGCTTACCGCTTGATGTCTTCTTGGTGACTAAGTAGTACACGTGTCGTCTTTGTTCCGCCTCCGTGTGGATGATCTGCAGGCTCTTGCCCACCATGGGGTGCTGTCTTAGGAGTTCCTCGACCTGACCAAATTTCTTCCGGAAGACTTGGGCTATCCCCTTGGACATCCTTAGGTCTTCTGCCACACAGTGGGCCAGACTGTACTCTGGTGACACTTGAAAAAGGTCTTGCTGTCTCTCTGTGGTCACTCCGAATCGCGCCTTACTTCCTGTAGCGTGATGAAACATGAAGGTTTCGAAGTTTACTTCGGAACCTTGCGTCCGTTGTACTGTCCCCTCATTTTCTTCTCCGTTGTAAGGAGCCATTCGGTTGAAGTGGATAACCTTGGGTTTGCCATGCGGAACCTTCCTGATGCGGTAGATGACATCGTTAATCCGTTTCATCACTCTATAAGGACCTTACCAAGATGTCTGCAATTTTGGGGACAGACCTCTACGTCTTTGAGGATTGTAAAGCCAAACCAGTGCTCCAGGTTGGTATCCCCCATTCTGAGCATTGATGTCATAATGCTCCTTCATTCGGTCGCTGGCCGTCTGTATATTGCGACGCACTTGATTGTGAATGTCGTCCATTTTCCTGCGTAGGCCGCTAACGTAGTTCTCGTCGGCAGGGACCTCACCGGGCTTCACGCCGAACTTCAAGTCGCAGGGCAGCCTTGGCTCTCGCCCAAATACCACTTTCGCTGGTGTCTCTCCTGTTGTCTCATGCACGGACGAACGGTATGCCAGTAGAAAAAGGGGAATGTACGTGTCCCAGTCTCTCTGATGATCGGAGACGACTTTGGACAAATGTCGGTTGATGGTTCTGTTGAATCTTTCCACCATTCCGTCCGACTGCGGGTGAAGTGCAGTGGTTCTAGTTTTCCGGACGCCGAGCAGAGTACACACGTTCTTGAATAAAGCCGATTCAAAGTTCCTCCCTTGATCTGAATGCAGCTCCATGGGCGCGCCATACCGACTGATCCATTCTCGGACAAGGACTTCAGCAATAGTTATCGCCTCTTGGTTTGGTAGGGCGTATGCTTCAACCCACTTGCTAAAGTAGTCCATCACCACGACGATGTACTTATTTCCACTATTCGTTTGTGGAAATGGGCCGGCTACATCTATGGCAACTCTCTCAAAAGGACTTCCCACGTTATAGTCTTCTTGATTCCCAGATGCCCTCCCGAAGTTCCATCGTGAAGTTCCCTCAGAACTTCCGGCACCCTATTCTTGGGGATCAGTAACTGTGTCTTCTGTTCCGTGCCTTCCTGGTTCTCGATGGTTCGTTTCAGAAGACCATGATCTAGCACTATGGAGTCCCACTGCGCCCAGTACGATTTCACGGATGGTGCACACGGTGCTATGTCTTCCCAAGTAGGCCTTGCCTCCCTACTTTTCCATTCCAGCACCAATTTCAAATCCTGATCGTTCTCCTGGTCTCGTCGCAATTCTTCACCTTGCCATTTGTCGTCTACGATGGCCGTCCTCGCAGTCGTGGCCACTTTCTCCTCCAGCCGACTACAGTGCTTACAGTCTTCGGCACAAGGTCTTCTCGACAAAGCATCGGCATTTCTGTGGCTAGTTCCGGCCCGATGCTGGATTTCAAAATCGTATTCCTGAAGTCGTTCGATCCATCGTGCGACTTGTCCTTCAGGATTCTTGAATCGGAGGAGCCATTTTAAAGCGGCATGGTCCGTCCTCAGGAGAAAGTGTCTGCCATATAAGTACTTGTAGAAATGTTCTATGGACTTTACCACGGCTAGCAATTCCCTTCTAGTGACGCAATAATTTCGTTCCGGCTTTGACAGGACTTTACTGAAGTAGCCAATCACCTTCTCTTGCCCTTCTTGGATCTGGGACAGTACGCCACCGATACCAACATTGCTAGCGTCAGTGTCCACGATGAACTTGCCTTCTGGGAGAGGGTAACTTAGAATAGGAGCACTTATCAAGTACTGTTTTAGTTGTTCGAAACTAATTTGGCAATGTTGGTCCCATTCAAACGGACGACCTTCTTCAGTGAGTTTTATCAACGGTTTAGCGATGTCCGCAAATCCGGGAACATAGCGACAATAGTAAGTGCATAGGCCTAGGAAACTCCTTATCTGGTGTTTATTCTTGGGAGTTGGCCAGTCCTTCACGACCTGAATCTTTACTGGGTCCACGGCGATTCCATTCCCATTAACAATATGGCCTAGATAATTCACTTCCTTCTGGAAAAGGTGGCACTTCTTGAGACTAAGCTTTAGTCCAGCTCCGCGAAGCCGCTGGAACACTCCTTCCAGATTCTTCAGGTGGTCGTCGAAAGTTTTCCCCACCACAATTATGTCGTCCAGGTATACCATGCACGTTGTCCAGGACAGACCCTTCAGAACCGTCTCCATCAGCCTCTCGAATGTCGCTGGTGCATTACATAACCCGAACGGCATCACCGTGAATTGCCATAGGCCCATACCAAGGGAAAACGCCGTTTTTTCTCGATCTTCGGGCGCTAGTTCCACTTGCCAATAACCACTCTTTAGATCCAAGGTCGAGAAGATCTTTGAACCGTCCAGGGTGTCATCAATCCGTGGCAGAGGATAGCTATCCTTTTTGGTGACGTTGTTGAGCAATCGATAGTCTACGCAGAACCGTGTGGATCCATCCTTTTTCTTCACAAGCACTACCGGTGACGCCCATGGGCTGCTCGATGGCTCAATTACATTGTCCTTTTCCATCTCACGAATAATGCGTTCTGCTTCCTCACGCTTCGCCAATGGTAACCTCCTTGGAGCTTGACGGATGGGCCTTTCTTCCCCGGTCTCTATCTTGTGTTTGACTATGTCGGTTCTTCCCTTAGGTCCATTTTCTCCCTCGAACACATCTTGATACTGACAGATCAGGTTCTTCGCTTTTGTCTTTTGTTCTGGAGTCAGTTCCTGGGCCGTCGACATGACCATTTCCAACAACTTCTTCGGGACCTTCATCTCTTGTACGTTTGCTTCTATTTGGCGGGAGATGGAGGACACCATGGCACAGCTTCCCAGGATCGTACCTTTCTTGATGTTGACAGGGAAACAGTTCACATTCATTAGGCGGACTGGTATTTCCTTCTTTGCTGTCAACAACATTTTTCCAACGAGAACTCCTTTTCCAATCTTCTGATCGTCAGTGTTAGGTTCGACCATAATGACTTGCCCGTCTTGGAAAGCGCCGTTCAGGTTTGCGTCGACTATAACCTCGGTTCTGCTAGGCAATACGACATCTTCTGCGAGAACAACTCGAGCGGCCACGTCCTCTCGCTGATGTAGAACCAACTCCTCGTTGTTAACCGCCATTACGCCACGCTTCAGATCCAATTGGAACCCATGGGCAGACATGATGTCCATGCCCAGAATCGCCTCATCCTCTATTTCTGCTACCAGCGCACGGTGTTTGATGGGAGTCGCTCCAATCGTAATGGTCACCTCTACTTCACCATGGACAGTCGCTGATGTTCCGGTTGCTGTCCTCAGTCTCCATTTAGTCGGCTCGGTGCGTTTTGATGACTTGATCACATCGGGCCTCAGGATAGTCTTCGTCGCACCCGTATCCAGTAGCATGGTGTGAGGGATGTCATCAATGGTTGCATCCACGAAGACACTGCTGGTTAATCGCCGCAGGGCTATTACTTTCGTGGCCTTTGTCTTTGGAGGCCTTTGAATACGCGTCGACGTTTGCCCATCTGCAGCGACCAGACTTAGTTTCCCCTGTGGCTTCCTTCGTGGAGAATCCTGCTTGGCCTTGGGACACCGCCTGTGATCATGTCCCTCTTCCTGGCAATTCCAACACACCAGAGGATTCTTCTGCCTCAAAACTTGTTCCACAATGTGGCGAATATCCTCCGTGGTGGCACACTCCTTGGGCCGCTCGTCTGCAGCAGATTGCACCTTGACGCTGGTGGGTTCCTCCTCTTGGGAGTCCGTGGCAGCTCGCACCTTGGCATGCCCTCTTGAGACTTGCTTCGCCACCTCATATTTCAAGGCGTAGGCCAATGCGTTCTGGGATGTCTTGGGGTGGGCCATTCTCATGCTGGTTGTCCGGGTCACGAATTCCATCCACGAAGGTCTGCACCGTCAAACGTTCCAGGAATTCTTCAGGAGCTGCAGGATAAGCCAACCGGGCCAGGCGCACTACGTCAGCCTCGAATTCCTGAAGACCTTCTCCGGATTTTTGATAACGGTTTCTCAGCTGCTCACGGTACACCTCGGTCAGATGCGCCTGGCCATAACGCATCTCCAGTCTGTTCACCAGCTTATTGTAGTCCTCTTGTTCCTCTGACGGCATCGTTTGTAGCACATCAATAGCGTCCCCCCTCAATGCCACAATTAACGAGGTGGCTTTCTCACTGACGGTCCATCCGTTCCCCTTTGCTGCTGCTTCAAATTGTTTGAAGTAGTTAGGCCAAGAAGACTTCCCATCGAACGTCGGTGGTTTTATTTTCAATTTCGAAGTTTCCGCTGGTCCTACTATACTTCGGCCCTCGTTATTTTCTAGTATTTCGACTGGTGACGGATCCCCGAACATTCGCAATCCTGCCATGATTTGTTCGAGATTTTTAATTTTGTTATTCTGCTGGAACAGTATCTCTTCCACATTTTCTTGCAGATTCCTTGTCTCTTCCAATATTTTTACCACTAGTTTATTCTCGAGCCCTTTTGATTGCTCTACAAATTTAACTTCCAAATTTCCAGACTGTTCCATCAATTTATTTTGCAATTCATCTTTGAAGTTTCCTGATTGTTCCTTTAATTTATCCTCTAATATCTTACTTAAATCTGCAGGACCGCCCGAGATTTCAAATAGAAAGGCTTCTGGATCCTCCCCTGCTTCTAGTAGCGCTTGGTGTAGTCTCTGTTGCAAAATCGATTTCTTTCCGGAGATTTCCAATTCGCGCTCTTCTAATTCGGCTTTTAAGTCGTTCACTTTTAAGTCTTTTAACAGCACTTTCTTTGAAGCCATTGTTTCTTTGTTTAACTAATTTGTTTAAATTTTAATTTAATTTTAATTGTTTATTTATTTCCACGAACCCCACACCTGACACCAATGTAACGATTTTAATTTTTCTATTATTTTTATTTTAATCAAAACACGAAATAGTTAATAATCTAATTTATTTAAAAGTAACACTAATTAACACTAACTTAAGAATAATTTATTTATAAACTAATAAGTAATTTATGTTAACAGCCGAGCGAATATTTATAACGCGACTTCAATTTCGAACTGTCCGCTTGCTTAATTAATGTCGAACTGTCCCCCGTTTGGCTGCGTGCATTTTTATATGCCGGGGTTGTTTCTCGCGAACATTCTCGCTCGTTCGACAGGAAGTCTCGGATCATCGCTGACGTGATATCGAAGCTTCTCGTCTAAGGCGCGTCGTTGTTGACGCATCAGACGGGCTGGGACCGCAAACGTCACAATAACTATTTTTCTTCAATTTCAAATTATACGGGGCAATGGACCATACTATCAGTAAATAAAAATAATTATATGCTTTTATTAAATACCTATAAAGTAAATTGCCGGGGCACGTTGTTCTTTGTTTCCTGTTGATCCAAACGAAATAAGGAGAACAGTCATGGTCCTAAACAATACCTCAGCTGTCGGTGTGGATGATATACCTATTAAGGTCCTCAAATACACAATAGACCATTTGGCAGATGTCCTTGCAAATATGGTTAATCTCTCATTTGAATCTGGTATTTTCCCGACGATCTTCAAGACAGCTAAAATTGTACCCTTACATAAAAAAGCCAGCAAGGAATATGTAACTAATTATAGGCCCATCTCAATTTTGCCCGCTATATCCAAAATTTTTGAACACTGCATAAAAATTAGACTCACAAATCTCTTTCAAGTGAATCAATCTGTTTTCCAACAGTCAACACGGTTTTCGCGAGCAGAGATCAACACATACAGCAGTCGAACAGCTATTGTCTTTTATTTATAAGAAACTGAATTCCAAGGAGTTGGTTGCAAGTATTAACTGCGACCTCTCCAAAGCTTTTGATCTCATGGACCACGATATACTTCGGCAGAAACTTTATTATTATGGTGTGAGAGGCAGCGCATTAAACCTGATTCAAACTTATCTCAATAATCGACAGCATATTACCGAAATCTTTGATTACAATACGGGCCAACGTATACGCTCAAGAGTCGCTGATGTTAGCCGTGGTGTACCTCAAGGTTCACTACTCGGTCCTCTTTTATTTGTCATCTTTATGAATGATATTCAGGGTAATGTAAGCGCACCGTTAACTTTTTATGCGGATGATACAAGTGCTTGTGTTCACGCAGAAAATGAAAATAAATTAATTGAAGATATCGAAAAAATTCTTCAAGAACTAATAAACTGGTTTACAATAAATCGATTAAAAATCAACGTAGAGAAGACAAATATAATTACTTTCCCGTACTCTAAATTTAACTCTAAATTATCTTTCAACTGTCAAGGGAAACAAATTGAGTCCATAGAATCATGTTCTCTACTAGGGTTGAAACTAGATGGGGAGTTATCCTGGAATCAACATATTGATGTGTTAACCCTTTCAGCCCTGAAAAAATGCCTCTCAATTAAATTTTTTTTTGTGGAATATTGCTTGGAAAGGTTTCAAAAGATTGTATCAACACACAATTTATGTTTTCCAAAATAATATACATATATTTAGATAAGGTTACATGGTGAAACCAGTAGGTCTCATCGCGTATGGTAAGGTGCGAAACAATTCTTTTTATCAGACAAATGATACTTAAAAGTATCATTCAGAATTGAATTAGTGCAAGTCGGTAGTGCAGATTGGCCGTGCAAATGTTTGACAAATGTATTTCGATGTATCTATTCACAATCAACTTAGTGCAAAACGTCTGTTGTTGCAAATGTTTGACAGGTGTATTTTGATGTGTCTATTCACAATCAACAGACGTTTTGCACTAAGTTGATTGTGAATAGATACATCAAAACACATTTGTCAGACATTTACACGGCCAACCTGCAGTACCGATTTGCACTAATTTTCTGCATTAAGTCAATTCTGAATGATACTTTATGCAGTATGAAAACTTTAGTTAGTATCTATTATGCATACTTTGATTCCTTAGCTAATTACGGTCTCTTATTTTGGGGAAACTATCATACTTTAAATGATATTTTAATTTTGCAAAAACGAGCAATACGCGCAATGTTAGGCTTGGGTCCACTTGAGTCTTGTAGAGATCATTTTCTTAAGTTAAAAATTCCAACAATTGTTAATAGTTATATTATCAAATGCTCAATATATTTATACGAATATCGCAGTTTGGTAGTGTCCGGTACGGAAGTGCACGAATATGATACACGGAACAGAGACACTATTCGTCAATGTATACCGCAGAACAAGTACATCACCAAGTCATTTCTTCATCGGAGCATTAAAATTTTTAACAAACTCCCGCGTCACATACGAAATTCAGAAAACAAGAAAATTTTCTCAAAAGATCTGAAATGCTACCTGTCCGGCACTGCATTCTATGTATACGCTCGGCGAATTCTTCGATCAGGCTCTTGGTAGATGATGTCTAACTCCCGACCAGTTCTTATAAGTTCATTTTTATTATGACATATTTATGAATACTTGATAATTGACCATGTTTTATACTGTGTGATATTTTCACTGAAATTTTGTTCTTTTCTACTATCCGATGAGATAAACAGAAATAAAGAGTATCTATCTATCTATCGATGTAGTCTTAGCAGACATATCAATAAGTTCAATTTCGAACGGGTTTATTGGTAATTGGACGAATACATTTTGGACACCATCGTAGCTATATGTACTCGGGTGCAAAGCACCTGGTAGCCATCAGCCCTGTTTCTACAGTATTATTCTTTTTTTAATTTGCTTTAGTGAGAGCAACTTTACGTAAAGAAATTTTTTGGTAAACTGTCCATCTATTTTAGGGCATCAATTTACAAATTAAAGTGACCAAAAACGCAGGAGAATTTTTGGTGTGGACATCGTTATCCATCTCAGTCGGCCGGTTACTTCTTATTTTCACGTGTTCACGTCGAACAAACAACGCGATCACCGCAGTTTGCGCACGACCGTCGACGGTGGTGGTCGTATCGAAGCGCGCTTTCAAGTCCAACGCAAATTTACGATTGCTCCGATGCAAGCCTGATTCCGATCTGTTTTTTTGCATTTCGCCCGCCAGATTTTTTCCATCGCGTCCCTATTTTGGTCTGGTCGCAGGCAAATGTGATTGTTTCAAGTTCGAAATTCTTTCGCTTCGATTTGGTTGGTATCCACACGATTTTTCGACTTCGGTGAGTCACTATTTTTTGTGTTGCTTTTTTGTTTTTACTCGAAAAAGAAAGTTGCCCACCCCCTCGGCCAATGCATTAACTTTAAACTCAATTTCCGGACGTTACATTACATGTAAAAACCTTCATAATTTTATTACACTCAACTTGAAAAAAAAAACAGGTTTTGGGGTTTGTTTTTTTCTTTATTATTGTTTGATTTCAGTTTTCTTACATTAAAAATTTGTAGAATGTTTTTAACGACCGCGACGTGTAAAACAAGTCGGATTTTATGTTGCAGGAAAAAAATACAAATTCCTTAATATTGTAAGTAAGAGCGTACTGCTGTGATGATCGATGCATTCCATTTATTTGATTCGAATCTCTGTTAAGAACGACATGCACAGCATACGCACGTTTTTTGCATGTTTCATCGTAAAAATTATATAATCCTTGCCAAGTCTGTTCCTCTTGTCCTTTTCTTTCCATTACTTTCTCATATGTCCTTGTTTCATCCTTATTGTTTAAATTGATCGATAATTGTTCCCCAACTGAATTATTTTAAGTATTAATTAGTCATAATTAAAGATTTAATAATATGTAGCCACAGATTGCGATAAGAAATGTAAAAATTGATTGTATTTTCAATTTTTAAACAAATTTCAATACAACAAGGTCCTAGCATTTTGTAACGATTAAGTTCTCCAAAGTACCAAAAATGAATGCGCTTTAAATTTAAACAGTTGAAGGCTTTAAAATTTCCTCAACTATTCATTATACCACTCTATGTCCATGGATTAAAGAGGAAACGTTTATTTAATTTTCAATTTTTCAGAAAAAGTCTTGATAAAGTTGTCTGCTTGTTTTCGAGTCCCTAAAGCAGTTTTCATTTTTGGGCTACTAACTGTTATAGTTCTTTTTTTACTCACATTTATCTCGAAATTTTGGACGTGGAAAATGTTTTATTACAAATTGAATAAGTGAATTTTATTTTCAAAAGAGCTCTGTATTGAAATGTTTATTTGAATAAATTGCTTTTTTTATATACTTTTTTGTAAATGAAATTTGAAATTAAACGTTTTGTAAAGTGCTTAATGGTCGATTCCTTCACTATGTTTAACCTAAGGTTAATTTATCTAACAGTTGGAATGTGACGTACAGCTGGCCGTACACATATGCACTATGTGTCACATTCTAACTGACAGATAAATTTAACCTCAAGATACGGCGATGAAGAAATCGGGCATAAGTCTACCAATAAGCAGACATGATTTCATAAAAGTAAGGCGACATTTCTTAACACTTTGCATGGATCGATGATTTTACATTGCGAAAAACTTTTCTTAATGACGTTTTGCCATAGTTAATATAAAAAAGCTAGTTTAACTAAATACAGTAGACCTCGGTTATAGCGAACCTCAAGGGACCATCAAAATCGGTTCGTTATATCCGAAGTTCGTAATAAGCGATAATGCCACAAATATAGAGAAAAACCTAGAAAAATGACGGGAAATGTAGTTCGTTATAAGCGATGGATCGCTATAACCGAGGTCTACTGTACTTTGTTTTATCTACCACCGACACCTACTTGATTTGAAATATTCAAAAATATTCCTACTGTAAACTAGTTTCAAGCCAAGCAGTATTCATTTACCAAATTTGCAAGTAAAATCTAACTTTGTAACTCAATCCGTGGACATACTGTATGTAGTACATTAATTTATAAAATATATATCATGATATGTATCAGGATTATTATGTTTGATATATATCAGGATATTTATAATTCACATTTTAAAATTGACAGAGTAAGTACATACAAGTACAGCTATTATGAAATATTATAAAAAAGCAAAATAAATTAGCTTTAATATTCAAATATTTGAATTCAGAAGCTCCAAAAAAGCGAAATTTAAACTGGGTGTGGGAATCTTCCCATCTGGGAAACATTTTGGCGACGACCAAAACAATTATTCTGAATTTAAATTGAGTTTAGCTTGTTTATTAATTTTGTTTGAGCCTGATACTGTTTTATCATGATAAAAATATGTAATAAGACGAACGGACAATTTTATTTGTAAACAATTACAAATTGAAAAATCGAATTATTGATTTATATTTTGATATATATCATGATATATATCATAAAAATCCGATTTTTTTATTTTTATATAAAAATCATGATTTTTTCAAACCCTGGTTCGTAGTGCAGTTTGTAACTAGTTTGGAACCGTCAGAATGAGTCGCCCATCGAAGTAATCATCAATTTGTCAGTTGCGTTAAATGCAAAACATTCATTGGTGCATATTTCAAACGGTTGCAAACTAGTCAGAACTGCACTACGAACAGACCTATATCTTCTCATTCTTTCTTCTTAATTTTCTGGAATTGTTTACTTTGCATTTAAAATTAACAATTAAAAAACATTAATAGATTAGCTTAATCTATGTATGTATTGTAAATTTATTTGAAATGTTTTTATTCGAAGCCTTTAATTTTTTGATAATGTTGATTTGTCCATAATCAGATATAATTGTATCATTTTTATTCGTTGTTTTAGATATTTGGATTATGCCCTTCAAAATTAATGCGAAAACTCCAAAAATTGTTTCTATATCTAAAATGTATCTAAAATTACCTAATTTACTCTCCAACACAATTACACAGGTTAAAACGCAATTATTTGAAATAGAAGGTTATAAATGTTATGCTAGTGATAGATGTTCACCAGATAATAGAAATAAACGAAATCAAATCAAAAAGCAGCCACAGAAATATCATTTATAACTTAATTAAAATTTATTATATGTTTGGACATTTTTCTTTGGATTCTTTAGATGTTAGAACTAAAAGAACAAAAAAGAAGAATTTTTTTGGTAATTTGGATAGTATACCGGCTGTTTCAAATTGGGTGTGCACTGAAGGGGTTTCCTAAACCGTGAGAGTTACCGATTCGGTTAAATGGAAGAAAAGTTGCACCAGTCATTGCCTAATTCATATCCATTACCAGAATCAATTTTCTCTTAATTGTTCTTGAAATATTGGTGAAAATGTTAAAATTTCGATTTTCTTTTTTCCTCTGTAACTCCCTTATTAAAAATAATTTAGAAATTTTGTCTTAACTTTCTACAGGCACTTTTGAATTCTGCTTCAAATAGGGGCAGTAGAATTGTGGTCTTCGCGACAATCCTCAGTTTAGATTTTTTAAATATAAAGTAGGGTCAAGTGGGGTAAATATGCAACACGCAAAAATTAGGGTAAAAGTGAAACAGTCCTGTAATTAATTAACAAATGAATTTATTCTGAATCTGCAAGTGCTATTATTCAACTTGTAGAATATAAAACTATGAAATTGTTGCTGCAAATTTTGTACTGTCCATGAGGTATTTTCGAAATGGGTATGAAAACATATGAATTAAATTTCATATTTTGTTGTACAACTTTCCATGTAACTGCAAAATAAATTGCAGTTTCAGCTTTATATTGATTTTGCACAGAGCAAATAGGTCACAGATCATAATGCCCTTTTCGTTTTATTTTTCCACTAATTAGTTTTTTTTTTTAATAGTAATTTGAATTTTTGCGAAAAAGTGAAATAGCTTGGGGGAAAGTATGAAACAATTTTATGCAGGTTTGTGCAAAATTCAACAGGACTTTGTGCTACGTGCTGTGAAAATGCAAGGAAATAAGTTAGTTGGATGTGTGATTTCGACCAAGAAACTTCTTGAAGATCAGTGACAGTTTCAGTTAAAAATTAAATATGTCAAGAAATTATATAAAATTATAACATGTGTCCAACAATTATTGTAGTCCTGGGTGGATGTAGAGTCAAACATTTTTAACTAATTATTGTTTCAAATGGCATTAAATACGTAAAGAAACATTTATGTGTTGTCTAACAGTCAATATTTGAGACTTCAATTCAACGATGCGAAGTAAAAATCGGCATTTAGGTGTGACACCACAGCCCCCCAGGACTACTATAACTGTTGGACGCATGATATTATTGTAGTCTTGATGTATGTTTGTTATTTGTAACAAAATAATAAACTTTTTTCGAGCTTAATAAAGTCTTACTGAAATTCTTTATTTCATTCACATGCGTTTTGACGTTAATTTTAAAAAGTAAAACACGCCGCACATGTTTTCTATACAGTTTTTCTCGCTCGTTTAATTTTTGCCCTGCAAATGTCAATATCACGTGTAATTTGGGAGTTTTTAGGTTGTTTCTCATTTTCCCATCTTTGTTTCAGTTTTTCCCAAAATCGAGGTTAAAAATGAAACGCTTTTTTTAAATTTATTTTTACTATGTATATCTAATTTAAACAAAAAACATGCATAATTTATAATAAAACAATACATAATTTCAAATATTTAGTTCATTTGTGCATTTGTAGTATCCGTTAAAAGAATTTTTTATACGAGTTAGTTGTCGACGAGGCTAACTTAACAAACCAGGGAATATTTAATAGAAATATACATAGATATTGGTCCAGGGAGAATCAAAGAAGAGTTCGACAAGTGTGACCACAGATACAATTCAGCTTAAATGTTTGGTGTGGTATTTGGCATAATAGAATTATTGGTCCGACCATTTACGAAAATCATTTAATAGCTGAACGTTAGGTACAGTTGTGTTCAGAAAAGTGTTGTACAGAATTTGCACTGTCTAAGCTTGTATGTGCATTCATGATGAAGTGCAAAAGATTGTTGTACAAGTTTTGTTAAGTATACGGTTTCTGGCAATAATAATATTATTGAACTCAAAAATAGAAAAACCAATTGCCGCTTAAAAGCAGATATTTAAAACGTAGCTGTACAACACCTTTTTGAACACAGCTGTACATGGATTTTTTAAGGACAGCATTGGAAAACATTTTGGATTACATTCCTCTAAATCATATTAGGGAATTATGATTTCAAAATGATAGATGACCAGCACATAATGCTGAAATAACAACAAGTTATTTGAACCAAACTTTTCCTGATATATGGATAGGTACAAATGGACCTGTTGCGTGGCCTCCAAGATCACCAAATCTTAGCCCTTTGATTTTTTATTGATTGATTGATTTATTTTATTGATTTTTCCTCTTCCGACATTTGAATGTTAGTTATTAATATTTAGTAAGTAAAAAAACGTACTAAGGAATAAATTTATTTATTAAGTAAATCATGACGAAACTGTATCAAGTTTTTTTTTATATTATATTTTAACTTTACTTGAAAAAAAAGTATTAATTGTTATACATCACTGCAATCAGCAGAAAAAATGCTATCGAATATAGAATAATTAAAAGAATGATGGTCGTGGAGAGACGAAACGTTTGACTTCAATTCTGCCACCTCTACTCGAAACAGAATGAAAAAGTGCTTGTAGAAAGTTAAATCAGAATTTTAAAATTATTTATAATACGAGAGATACAGAGGAAAAAAGAAAATCGACATTTTTACATAATATCTCAAGAAGAAATAAGAAAAAATTCATTCTGTGAGTGAATACGAATTAGGCATTGATTCGTGCAACTTTTCTTCCATTTAACCAAATTTGTATCTCTTACGGTTTAGAGGATCCCTTCAGTGCACACTCAATTTGAAACAGCCGGTATACTACATTCTTTAACAAATAATAATAATTCTTTAATAATAATTGCTAGAAAGAAAGTTGATACAACTTATTTTTTACGGTTTTCAAGATATTCGAAAAAAAAGTAAAATCATGATATTCGTTTTTATTTTTTCTATTAAAAAATCAATGAAGCTAGGCATTTTTAAGTTAGACATTGTTAAGGCACATTTTTATATGGAATTTGAATATGCCATTATCTTTGTCATGTCGTCAAAAATAACAACATGGGAACAAATGACACCGGAAGCGTCTTTTTCTGAGAAAAATCAGAGAAAAAGGCTTCATTTAATAATGTAAAAATCCAAGATAGTATTCTTAAGGAACAAAAGTTAAACTGCCGTATGTTCGTAACTTCTGCCGACATGACAAAGACAATGGCATATTTAAATTCCTTATAAGAATATGCCTTAACAATGTTCCACTTAAAAATACCTAGCTTCATTGGTTTTTATAAAAAAATTAAATAAAAACGAGAATCGCCATTTTTACTTCTTTTCGAATATCTTGAAAACCGAAAAAATAGGTGAAATTTGTTTGAAGATCATTGATTGGGACAAAAATACGCAATTTTGTTCCAATTTAACCAACTTGATATCACTTGAGATAACCGAATTCCCTATAATTAGTCTCGAAAAACGGACACCCTGTCATAGAGTCATATTTTGTAAAATGTACTAATTTTATTAAAATAATTAAATGTTATTTAAACTAAGCTTATTAATAAATTTTCTGGCTTCATCGTTGCTTTAAATACGAAGTCGGTTAAATTGAAGAAAAGTTGCTTAAAAAAGGAGACTCCCTGATTATAATATAACACGTATCGTATCTTGGGGTAACTGAAAATAAAAAGAGAAAAGATTTTATTATTTTTTCTTTAAACTTCTACAAACTGGTATTTCTAAATACGGGTGTAATAAATTTAGAAAAATTAATTTTCTCAATTTACGTACATAATTATTTTGTAGTAGTATTTTGTAACATATTTTTCAGAATTGACCCAAACAATTTCATAATTTTTTTAATAAGAGTACTGGGAACGCAATAATTCGTCTGTGCTTCAATTAACGTTTGTTTTTTCCGTTTTTCGGCAGCGGGAATTATTTTACAGAAATTTTCAATTACATCAAGGGTTCCGCACAATGAGTTAATTAATGTGGAGTTCGGGGGGGAGATCGGTATTCCCGTCTTTACAGCGTTTCACCATTTTTATCTGCCACATTTAAAATCGTCTGCGTAACGTTCGGGCAAAATAAATCGCGTTTCGCCGCCGCGCGTGCGTTCGCAAGGCCGATAAATAAAACCGTCTAAATATTTAAATTAAAGGAAGAGTCTAGAAGTCTTCCTCCGTTATTTCAATTTTAAATGTATGCAGGTAAGTACTGTGAACCAGGTAGAAAAAGGAATCCGGAAAAGAGGCTATCCGAGCAACGCAACGGAGCTTTGGAATTCTTTATCAATTTATTAAAATATTCGGAATTCTCCATGTAATTGGAAAATTCTTTTAAACAGTATCCGTCCGCCACAATTAAATGATGACAGACTTAATCAGGAAACAGACAAATTGCCGACTTCGTAGTATTTTGTAATCTGAAAGCCTGTGCGTAGACTTCGTAATAATTGGATGGAATTTCAAATTCGTTTCTAAGAACACCACGTGAAAATTGCTTCTTTTGCATGTCATATGTCAAAGTAAAAATAAATAGAAATTTTTTTTGTCTTATGGCGGATTTCACCAACGTTACTTAAATTTATTCATCCATTAAAAGTAAACGTTACCATGGTTACATGTGTTGAAGGTATATAGGAATAATAATTCTTAATCGTTGATTAAAGTTAAGTGACGTTGGTGAAATCCAGCATTATACATATAATTATTACTAGTTCAATTTTATAAAAGGTGTCCTATGACAAAACGGCCATGGTATAGGGCGTATCGCTGGCGTCATTTTAATTCAAAAACGTCTTATGAACATAAGTCCAAAAATCATTCGTAACGGATATACAAGCATTTTTAATTTTAAAAGTTTGTAAACGGACATACACTAAGGATAGGGGAAAATGGGGTAAGTGTGCGCACGGGGTAACTGTACGCACCCATTCATCTCAAAAAGTAATAGACTTACAACAAATTACTGCTCATGAAATCTATGTTATCCACCCACAACTCTAATTTTTGAAAGCCCTAATAGTATCTGCTTTACCAATCAAGTTCGGTATGTCGTCATAGCAGCAATGAGATTTCAATGTATGTTTGGATTCCGAAAACTTAAGCCGTAAATAAATAAATTATAAATATTTTAATTTCAGTTTTGTGTTACGATATTCAGTAATATTTAAAGAATGCATTGCGCATTTGGTATTTATTGAAAAATTCTTTTTTACAATTTTGTGATAACAAAAATAAAATAATGTAGGTACGGGGAAACTGTGCGCATTGTGAAGGGGTAAGTGTGCGTGCGAAAATTTTATATTTATGCAAAAGTAACTGAACTCCAGAAGAAGACACAAACCTCCACAGATGTGAGAAGTTGCTACTTAAAACTGAACAATGGTTTAGGTGTATTCTCTGCTCTAGATGGTTGCATACATGCAACGGTTGGAACTAGGGGTGCGCGATATCATATTTTCAATATCGGTTATCGGTAACTTAAAAATATCGATATTTATTGATACACCGTTATTATCGCTCTATCGTTAATATCGATATCCGAAATGGAAATATCGTATTTTCAAAGAATCTTATTTTTGTTGCATCACCCATGCTTTTTTATAACAAAATATGCATATAGTATGCTTGAGAAATATTCTATTTCAACATATTTTCAATATTAATACTTAAAAAGAGAAATATTCTACTGCGCTAAGTTACCCCATACCCGCGTACAATTACCCCGTGTGTATGGGGTATCTGAGCGCAGGAGCACTCTCATGAATTTTATTTTTTATTGTCTGTATTTTTTTCCTTTAAGATGTCTACGCTTTGAAATTTGTTCCGCAAATATCTGGAGCATTGTGTAAATAAAAATGGTGGCATGATCTTTATTATTGTTTATATTCTGGGGGTCTGAAGCAAAAGTGCGCACAGTACCCCAGTCTCCCCTAGTATTTATTTACTTGGACGACTGGAAGAGGAGAAGAGGTCACCTGACCTAAATTTTCTTGACTACTTCCTTCGCGGACATCTGAAAAGCCGCGTTTAAGCCAAAAATTATGATACCAGAAAAAAGCTTATTTTTAAAATTATGAACGCTGTAGAATCGTTTTTTTTTTTAATTTCTTTATTTACTTTGGTTTTCGTAGTTTTCCAATATCAATACCATGTGATCAACGGAATTTATAATTAGATCAGCTGTGATATTTACCATAAAGTTGGCAACGCAGGCTTACAGTTTGAGTCAGGATTGTGACTTTTATTTTTAAAATGTTTGATATTCGACATAAAATTTCGTAAGCTTGCTCAAGAAACGGATTTGTCTTAAGCAGGGAATACACGATCCCACATGTCTTAACACATGTACGCGCATACATGTTCGCCGAACATCAACGTGCGTGTGTTGGCCCGAAAAACGCTTCGAACATGTACGCACATACAAAAAGTCCGTCGAACTTGTTTTCTGGATTTCCTGAAAACAAGTACGTGCGTTGATCTTTGCGCGTACATGTTCGATCGTGTGGTTGCCAAACGCACATGTTCGCCACGGACTTATTCAATGCAGTGCGTCGACTCTTTTCCACAGCACCTCGAAACAGCCAATTTATGATTTTTAATCAATAAATTTCCCGAAATGTGTGGTGGCAGATCCTGCAATTGGAACTATTAAACTGGGGACTTATCACAGCTTTGTGTGCTATCACAGTGCCACCAAATAACTCTTCCGACATCGTCTTGGTTGATAACTGGACTATGATGTCTTAAGACAAGTTCGATCGTGTGTAGTATGGTACTATGTGACGTTGATGTTCGGCGAACATGTACGCGCGTACATGTGTTAAGACATGTTGGATCGTGTATTCCCTACTTTACGGAACCTGCCGTTATACATATTCTAAGAAAGGATTTAAATCAGCTTATTTTATCTCTGCGTTTTAACAAAATAATGTTTACTGTATTATCAAAGATCGTACAAAGCACGAGCATGACCCTGAAATAAAACAATTGTCAATTTACTATTCATTTCTCAGTGTGTCCAACCACACAGCATAAAATAGCACCAATCACAGCCTCCTCTAATTATAAATTTCGTTGACCACTCAGTATAATAGAAATTTACTAAATTGTTAAAGAAACAGCTTGAAGTTAAATTAAAAGGAACAGCAATTACCATACCCCTAGTGTAGTGATAATGTATCTCTAAATTGCTGAATGTTGATAAATTATGTTGTGTGTTGACATGTCAAAACAAATATTGTTTCTTTTGCGGATAATGATAATTTTATTGTGTTCTAACGTCAGTAAATTAGTTCAGTTTGAATTCCCTTAAGAATTCTTGCTACTTAAAAGTCGTAGCAGATGCAATGTAATTATACACAGAACTGTTCTATATTTTGACATTCATTGATTCTTTAAAATTATATTTATACGAGATTAAAACCAATCGTTGACCACAGCTGCGACTTAAAAGCCACCAAGCACACAGTGTACTTGGCTCTTACATGAAAACACACTCAAAAGCATTAACGCCGAATGTGTTTATTGTACGACCATCAGTTTGAGAGGCCCGTAATTGATCATGCTGAAAAACGCTCGGAAAAATGCCGCGGCGTTTCGTTTGCGAAATTGACGGACAGTTCGATGTATACAGGAGAGCAAAAGAAACGATATTTGAATTTAATCGGGCGTTTAATCGATCTGCGTCCAATCAAGTCTCAGTAAAAGCGGTAGCTAATGAACGGGCACTTTCAGGAAATATTGCGCCAACAGTTCTTGTTTAACTTGGTTCGAGTTAAAAATCTGCAATCATTAATTTGCAAATCGCAACCTCATTAATTTACATGATGTTGCGATTTGTTTGGCTTCAACTTATTCAGGCGTAAGTTATACACACAGTATAATTTCTAATTCAGTAAATATTAACGGTAGTGATATAAATATTGAAGAAAAGTAGGTATTTTAAATACATTCGTGTTAAAAAAATTCCGAGCACTTGATTTTTTTAACTAAAAATTAAGATTTAATTTATAATAGGTTGCTGTATACAATTATTAGGTAACTTTGATGTCGTGTATTGCCACTTCGAGTCCTCATAACAGCTTCAAAGTAACAAAACATCTCCCAGATAATTGCTGAAATGTGAATTGCAACTTTGCTAATTTTTATTTCTAATATCAGTTCTCTTGAAACGAACTATTGTCATCTTTCTAACTAGTGTAACAGTGAAATTTTCGAGTTTCATGAAAAGCGCTCTTATAATAGTTAAATTAAACAATTATACCATTCGTGAGTATGATTTTATGAGAAAAGTTCACTCCTGTATGTGAATGACAAATTATTTAAAAATTTTAGGAAGTTTTTCCTCGATTTCTTAAAAAATATTAACATTTTAAACGATTTAACAAAATAAAAAGGCGAAGATTACTGGTACTTTGTACTCATTTCATATAATAATTAATCTGTGTGGACACTCATGCCTGTCCTGGTGATACCGTTCTCTGTCAAGCAATAACAAAGTTATCATTAGCTTATTGCCAAATCTCATATTTATAGAACTTTATGATTTACCAAAGAATTTCGAACAGTCGTAAACATTAAAATATACATAATTATTGTAGTGTTTTATCCGTTGAAAATTTATGAAACATATTTGTAACAATTATTTTTCGGCCTTACTTTTCGCTACACTTTGATATGTACTTGACTCAAGGTAAATGAATATAACATTGCCGCTTCTTTCTTGAGAATTATCTACGTGCAGCGAAACGTAGAAATTCAAGCGTTATAAAAGTTATTCAGAAAATATTGTTTTATTAAAATATAGGGTGTCAGGGACTAGAGAGGAATAATTTCACGCAGTGATAGCTTGGATTAAAGCAATAAAAAAATGTAATAAATTAGATGTCCTAATTGTAACGGTTTTCGAAATATGAAGAAAAATATTTTCTGGAAACTTGGCAACAACGCCAGTATACATACATAACGCCATTGATCACAATGCTTCTTTGCGAACGAATAACATTTTTAACAAGAAAGTTGAAAATTACCGATATTATTTTTCTTTATTACTTTAAAAAGCAAAGGAAACATTGACCTTAACTGATTGAATTTTATGAAATATAAAATTTTATGACATTGAAATGGAGTACGAGCTTCCTAAAAATGCACATAACTAAACATTAAACAAATTAAATTGTCAGCACATACAAACTAGTTTTCAGACGTGAACTGTTCTTCATTGACTAACTACTTCCAGAGCTCTTAACTAAACCGATTGTTACGAAATGTTTAGCAGCAAACACAAAACACGTTTTTTATGACGGCGGTATTGACCCTGACTCTGACAAGCTGCCTGCGCGCAATTTACAGCAATAAAGTCATAAAAAATTTTCAGCCATGTGCGTGCGGACTTTGGTGTAGTTTTGTTAGATGTTTATTTCTTCGTTTATTCGAAATTTTAAAAAAGAAAGATTTGTTATCGCGAAACTGATATAAAAATATATTAAATAACATTGTAATCGGAATGTTAATTTGAATGCGCGGTTATATTTAGGGCACCATATTATATGAAATTATTGCACTCAAGTCCCTGACACGCTGTATATGTTTGTTAGAAGAAATCATAAATTTATCATAAAATTTATGAATACATTTAAATAAATAATTAATTTTTTTAAGGGCAGAGATTATCAACATTAATCATTATTTATTTCTTTTGAATTAGTTACTAATTGTGTCGAAGTACGCTGAAGTTATTTTTAACGAACATTTTGAGCGCTCGATACAAATCCATAAAATAAGTTAATGAATAAATCCCTATCTTTATTTGTATGTCTCATAAGATACGTTATTAACACACAACAACATTTACATTTTTAATAATGTCCAAACTTATTAGAATGTGAAGCGCTTTCTGTTTCTGTAATTTTTGATAACTGAGAAAATAATTAGCGAAGCGAAGTTAAAAATAGCGCAGGACAACAGGCGGCAAAAGCAAGGTTATGTTGAAACTGTCAATGAACGTAGCGGCGTTCAATCTAAGCCATACGTCCATTATTGAAAAAAAATTCGCAGCACTCTAGATGTGAAATTTAAATAATCACTCGGTATGAATTGTTAACTAGAAGGAAACTTTGGATTCACAAAAAAATTTATGGTAGGTACACAACTACATGCTTTCAAATCACTTTCCGAAAGAGTCAGAAAACTTGTATTTTGGTACCTATACCTCCAAAGATCATCTGAAATTCAGTAAAATTAGGATCAGGAAAATTCTCTCCACGCTTTTTTTAAATCTTTGGAAACAAAAAGCATAAGGGACATGATCTGGATTAAATGAAATGTGGATGACCACGGTCGTATGCGGAGTTTCGTTAATCACTGATTGTTATTGTGATATACGAGCCCAACGTCAGTGAAGTTCGTACCTCTTTGAATGAATTTTTAATTTATATATAAAACGATTACGGAAATTAAGATCAAAGCAAAGATCATAAACAGAAGACGACCGCAAGATAGCTCAAGGAGAAGTTTATCCTTTAGTCAGGCTCAGGTTGAAGGAGCGTTTGTCAAAGCGTTGGTAAATGTTTGCCATCGTACCATTGGCTTAAGTAACCTTGCAAATTTTTGGCAAACTCCTTACTTGTAGAGAAAGCTGCAATGTAGCATTTGAGATTCTTTGACAAACACTCCTTTAACTTGAGCCTGAGAAAAGAGTAACTTGCTTCTAGCAAGTCTCCTTGCGGTCATCTTCTAGTTATGATCTTTGTTATCGACCTTCAGATTTCCGTAATCCTTTTATGTATGAACTAAAAATTCATTCAAAGGGTTACGAACTTCATTGATGATGGGCTCGCAACAATCCTGATTTTCGACGATCATTACACAATTTCTTAGACTTTGGGGCAGTTATAGTTTTATGATCTTCAAGAAGAATCATTACTGGATCTGAGGAAAGCAATAATTTCTTTTGTTTAAGCTCCTGTTGCGGAATAATTTTCTTTGACATCGACTCATATTCAAAGACTCAAAAAACTCGATAGCTGGGCCTTAATTATAAATATAAATTCATTACCCCTAATAATATTGAAGACCTGTTTTGAAGATCATACTTGGAGCACAAACCTGCTTGCTTTTGTTCTTTGGTTAACAAATCTGGTTGTCTGTTTCCTCAAGCCCAGTTGCTGGTGTAAAATGTTTGCTACCGCAAGATAGCAGAAAAAAAATTGCAGGCTTTGAATTTCAATCATGAGTATCGCAACAGCTATAGACTTTTTTTTTTGTAAATGACAGATATAAAGTCGCTCCCACAAATGTATGCCAACATTTGTACAAAGTTTTGTGCAAACCTTCGCGCACGTAAAACTGACTCGCTTTGACAAATTGCAAAAGATCTCAAACATATGCACATGCCTATGCCAATGCCCTCCTGAACTTGTGAATTTGCGCACACTCATGGGAGCTGCATAGGTGTCGGCTTTGAAATACAATCTTAAACGACAGAAATGTCGAGCGGATGTGGGAAGGCAAATTATTAGGTAGAATTAAAAATTTCAAAATATTTAAACATTCCGCTGTGAGAAAAGTTATCTGCAACTACAAAAAAACGGTTTTGATCATCAGAGAGTGTTTCAGAAGAAATCTCAACATAATAGCTCGCTAAACACGGTCAACAAACACGGTCAAACAAGTCAACTGACAAGAATATTTTCAAATATTAATGGATGCATTTCTTGTTCATCAATTGACTATATCATAACGAATCTTTCCGAAGAAAATTATTCTACTGGGAATATTAATCTAAACCTTTCCGACCATCTGGCTTAGGAAATTCACTTCAACTTTCATCCCCCAGTAACCTCAAGTAATAACACACCCTGTATATCAAGATTTATATCCAATAATTCATTGAGGTCAATTCAAGATTGTCTGCATAACCATAATTGGCAACAGCTATTTTCGTTAAATGATATTAACTTAGCTTTCCCCTTATTTATGCAAACACTAATTAGTATAGGTATGAATGATGGATATCCTTATGCTATCAAACCAGTAAATCGAGCTTCAGGTAAAAAATAGATGTCTGATGATCTGACACTAATGAACAACAAACTTCCTGGCTTATTTTAGTTAAAAACAAAATTCCCTTATGCTGCTCTCATTACTATATACCGACTTCTTAAGTCCAATTATAGGGAAAACTGAAACTTGATAAACAAACATATTATAAGAGGTTAATTAATTATATAACCTTAACACCACAAAGAACATTGGTCCACAGTCAATGCTAAAGTAGGAAGATCAACTAAACCGTACAACAACATATTATTGAAATTAGAAGATAAGAACAGATCCAAAATTAATTACTGAAAAATTTGCTGCTCAATTTTTTGGAGAACCTCAAGATAAAACTTTTGATGATGATGATCGTTTTGGGTCTGCATGCAAATGCTATCTTAATTTCATGGTGTTACGTGAAGCAGAAATCCAGGAAATAAAAAATATTGTGCTGAGTATAAAATCAAATTAACTTATCATTTCACACAGGTATTTTCCCTTCTAATTTAAAAACAGGTTCTGTGCTACCTTTTACAAAAAAGGTGACTGTCATGATATTGAAAACTATAGGCCAATAACAATCTTCCGTACTTATATTTTCAAAAATTATTGAAAAACTGAAGCATTAGCATGGCTTCTTAAGTAAGAGATCTACAAAGTCTGCGTCGTTGAGTTTCGCTGACTTTGTTTACAGTGAATTAGACTCTGGAAATTATGTGGTGGGTGTACTTTTCGATTTGATTAAGGCTTTCAACACTGTTGACGTTGATATACTGATGATATCTAAATTGGACAACTATGGTTTTAGAGGCCAAGTTTCCAATTGGATAAGATTTTTCTTCACTAAAAGGAGGATAATAGTTAAGGCTAAAGGCGAATGTTCAAATGTTTATGATGACAAGACAGTCAAAGTCTGACAAGACATTTTTTTAATAAAAAGCATTTCCCCCTAATTACGTAGAAGAGTTTAATATCAAATTTTTATCAAGTACTACGTTTTAGGTGTTGCTGTTGATGATACATTTCGTTGGTTAAACAATATTGACATAATAACGTATGTAACATAAGTTTCGGGAAAAATTTAGAGCTCTTAAGCAAGCAGTAGCAAATTTTTTATTGATCCATGAGTATTAGGAGTATTATAATTTTTTTTTGTCAATTGTAACCTGTTTTCTTTGAAAATTTTAGAGCTTCTTAGATGCCAGTGAACTTTAGTTCGAAATGTAAACAAAATTCATTCAATGAGTTCAATGGCATATTAGGAAACAAAAATAGAATAATAGGTCGTAACTTCTAAGGGCCAGTAGTATAAAACGTAGTTAACCACTCGATCAAGTTAACTGTCTGATTAAGCAATATCATTGGTGGAAACTTAAATTTTCCTTCAATGATGTTTGCTTAACCACACAGTTAACTTGATCGAGTAGTTAACTATGTTTTATGCTACTGGCCCTAAATGAAAGAAGATAGATTAAAGTATATGAACAATTAGAAGTTTATCGGTCGAATTTGTATACACCCTGTATTTACTAGTTTTGATATATTTTTAAGTATATTTATGTAGTGACGATATGTTGGAAAAACATCTAATTGCTGCCTGACTTATTCTATCCTATTGTTTGGTCATAGAATGAATAAAATTATTATTATTATGGCTACCAAATCTTTCGATAAATTTTGGTAACTCTGATCGCATGTGAAAATTGGTAAAATAATTAATTTTGACAATCTGTGTTGTTGTTTTTATTGGCATCCAAGGTTTATACCAGACATGCTGAAGTAGACAAAAATATGAAGAAAGAGCATGCGGGAGATAATCAGCAAAGACTGACTGGTGTGTAAGAAAAAGTCCTTCGGATTTCTTCTAAAGAAATGATGCTAAAGGTGAATGTCATCTACAACAGAATGAGAAGGCTCCTATTCGAAAGAAGAAGATGAAAGAGAATCGCAGTATTTATAATTGCAGATTGTTTCCCTTTTTTGAATTTTGTATTGAGCACATTGCAGTTTTGCGTTTTTTTGCAAAATCTCTGACCAATGCGGATGATTTTCCTAAAATTATTTGCATTTGGTAGTTTGAGTTTCTTCTTTCTTCTCTTCTGCCCTCATTCTACCTTTTATACGTTTATTTGACTGTTGAGGTGGACGTTTTCGCTTACTTAGCTCTGCAGTATTTTTTTAGTTTAAGTTCTTGCCCTACTATATTTTAAAGATTTGTTTTCGCATTTCAATTTCCTTGGTTATCAAATACTTATTAAATATGTACTGTTTTTTGAAGCATTATAAACAGGAGTATTTCTGGTACTTCATAAGATGCTGATTTGGTTTTGTTATATTGTACAATTATTAAGTTATTTCTAAAAGTGAACTCGCTGGTACGTCTGTAAATACATTTTCCCAATTAATTATTCCACGGTGCTACTCTAGGCGTACGTTTTGTCGAACGAATTAAATGATTTGTCGCAGGAACTCTCAGGAGGCAGAATTAGCATACACATATTTCCACCGCGCAAAACGAACACAGAAGTGTGGGCAGGCGACACCATCGTAAGGTTTTGCGGCATTATTACAAGACGAATAGGGTTAAGTATGCATGAAGTATTAGCGCCTTCGTGTCGTGCTAATAAAACCTTCCCAACGTTCGCTTGCTATTCTAGATTTAACAACAGTGCGCATATAATTATTCTTGTTTCGCGAAGGTAGGCAGAAATCTTATACTGCTTGCTGACTCTCGGTTATTTCATATGAAGGCAAACAGACACATGATTTTGTAACTTCTTAGATAGAAAGTCGAAAAATTTTATTAAATCTTTTTTTTTCTTTCATGCGTGCGGCAGAGTCCTTTGGCAACGCAATTCATAAACTACCTTTAAACAGCTCATAACGTTAACGTAACCATTTAATGCCCATAAACTGAAATATAAGTAAGTGCATTCTTGACATCGCCAAGTAAAACAGTTACCTTTTATTTTCGGCCATAAAGGCGCTCATAAACACTGCATTTATTTGACTTTTAACGTTCGCCCTACGAAACGAAAACAATATTCGTTTAAATATTTAAATCTCCCACTTCGCAGGCGAGAGTTCTTAATGCGATCGGAACCGGCTTTTTTCATTTTGGTTAAGTCGTAAATCACGTAGTTCCCCTCTCGATTCTACCCCCGAAATTTACGTAATTACCGTTGGGTGTTCGTTCATCATCACGCGTTATGGTCGATTCTGCACATTCAAACTTCGATAATAAAAGGATATCTGGTGATGTATGGCAAGGATGAAGAGCGGTCGCGCATTTAAGTTCGGACTCGTGCCAGGGGTTGTAACCCTTAATAATTTAGTTTATTGCCGGATATGGTTTGGGAGGGAAGAACAGATTCGATCAGTATATTAGACATTGGGGAATTTTGTTATTTATAACTTTTTATGTTCCACGAAAAAAAGGGAAAATGGATTTTAACCAATTTGTAATGGCAGTGACCATAAATATTAATAATGTTTATTATTAACAGTACTGATATTCAAAAAGAATGTATGCACATATTAATGTTTACGTTAGTTTTATGTATAGACTCTAATATAAAAATTGAATATAAAAAAGAACATAATTGCTGATGAAAACATACTGAATTTTTTTTCTAAATGTTAATGTCTGTTCAACTGTATTTATTCTGTGATTATTTTCTTATTTTTTTTGACACCCCCGGTGGGCATCGTTAAAACGTTTGTTTCTATGCGAAAGAAATTTAACAGAATTTCAGTTCCACTGTAAATTCATGAAACGATTTAACATTTCACGCGAATTAACTCTTGTGTTTATAAAACGAGAAGTTTAAGACAGAAATGAAACGTCGGATGCTTTTTATACATATACAAAATTTCAAGCATTTGCAGTCACTGAAAACAAAACTCCGATTCAAATAGTAGTCGAGGCAATTAATTATATTTTATAAGCAAGTGCACGTGTGTATTTTGGTCGCCAATGTTTTGCATTTTATTTTATATTTAGCACGAAAACGAAAAGTTGTTTGTTTTCAGTGGCTGATCAAATCATAATTTACGAAAACCATAATTTGTTGAGGAAATAAAATCTGTCACTTCCAAAGATTTACATGCGCATGAAATGTAATTATTTCGTTAATGTTGAATTTGCTCATTTTCAGATTTATTTTACTTTGTGAATTATAAATAAAACTAAAGTGCATTGTGATTTCAAAAAGATTGAGAATTTCTGTCACAAGCCATAGATGGTTTGTGTGTATGTTGAACGAGCCAATGTTGATTGCATTTAAGATAGAACGAACATTTATAAGACCTGTTATAATTCGACGGTTAAAATGCAACGCGTTTTGAACCGGTAGCATTGTAATATCGATCAGAATGAGTCTTTCACGGACGGCATCAGCGCAAGGATTTATTCTCCATTTCAAAAGTTATGGGGCAACTACCTCTAAACTCCCCTATAAGGGCACTCATCGTGAAAAAAAATATAAAGCAACTGGCTGGTCTTTTTTTTAATTCTAAGTAGGGCAGATACAACGTTGTTAAAATATTTGACGTGCAGTTCGTGAATATGTTTGTTGACTTTCCGTTTGCTTATAGTTCTATTCTCACAGTTACACCATTAAGACTGGATTGCACAAGAGATTTAAGCAAGGATTAAATTTAAGTCTATCAATTAAGTTAGAATGTGATTCACGTTATGGCGTAGGCTTAAATTTGATCCTGATGAACGTAAATGTTTCAGAATTTAACTTAAAATTTCTGTAGTAAGTTTAAGACCCAGTTGTGCAATTCCAGCTTATCTTTATTAAGCCAAAGCTTAAACCCTTAACAACATTCGTTGAAATAATCGTGTTGTAATGCGTTTAAGTTTCAGCTTAAATTTATAGGTCTATTCTGCGTTTACTCCTAAGATTTTCGTAAATCTGTAAAAATATAGCTTACGATTATCCTGTACACAGTAAAAAATATTTTGTTAAATTAACTATTAGTGGACCAAAATGTAAACGTTAAATAATTTTAGTCACTGGTAACAAAGATTTGGCATTAAATTTACTTAATTTAAATGATCGCCGGTAGTTAAATATAAAAGTTTACTTTTTACTAAATATTTTGTAAAAATAACTCATTGCTGTTTAATCTCATTTTTATGCTCAACACATAAAAAATGTAATTTTGGATCCTAGTGTAGTATATACAGGGTGGGCCAACAGTGCGTGGGCGGAAGATTGTGGCTTTATTGTTGAATATTTTTAAAATCTGTGTACGCACTAACATACATATGGGTTAGATGCACAATCTAAAATTATTTAGACAAATACAGGGTGTCCCGTAAGAGTGTGGCAACCCTAACTTGTGCTTTTTTTAATGGAACACCCTATATATTATTGCACGATTCGATAGCTCGTCATTAGTGGATGAAAATAATATAGGGTTTTTTTGAGCTAAAGTTTATGGTTCTCGAGATATTGATGATTTATCGTTAAAAAATGGCAACATTTGTGACTCTGTAAATTATTTATTTTTAAATATTTGACTTTGAAATTTGGTAAATACATTATCTAACTATTGGGAAATAGAAAGGCATGCACAATCGGAAATTTCTTTTAAAACTTTATACAGGATGATGCATTACGCAAAAGACCATTTTTCTAAAAAAAATGAAATGGAACGCCCTGTATGTAATCACACTATTTTAAACACCTTTTGTTGAAGTTTCTCACGGCATAAGTTTTTTTATGATTGGTTATTAAACTTTAGATGTAGGAATTTTTTAAAATTATAAATTTAAAGAACGAAGCTATGATTGTAATTTAATAACGAAAACCTAAAGTTTCTTTGATTCATATTCGTATATGACAGCAACAATAACAACAAACTAAAACTTAACTAACAAAAAAAACTGAATTAAAACACTTTCTTGAAAATTATTACAGGATTTGTAAATATTTTCTATTTAACTTAACATTTAGAAATATCAATTCTTGTAAAAATAGTAGTCCATGGAAACAAATTATGATTGACAAGCTTCGGTTTGAACGTTCAGCATAAATATTACCCTATTATAAACTTAAATTTCAAAATGAATTTTAATAAAGAAGAGTTGATTGATATGATTTACATTCTGGGCGAATGTCGAAGAAATGCCTTACTAGCAAGTCGAGTGTATAAAGAACGGTATCCAGAGAGACGTCATCCGCGTGAAGAATCTTTTATGAATCTTGCTGAAAGATTTGAACGAACGGGCAGTGTTAATTACGAAAAACATGAAAGAGAAAAGACTCATTTGACAGAAGATAATGAACTTCATGTGATATATTCCCTAGTAGAAAATCCTCAATGTAGTACACGGCAGTTGAGTAATGACTTAGATTTAAGTAAGACAACAATAAGAAGAATAATAAAAAAACATAAGTTTCATCCGTACCATATTCAATTACATCAAGAATTAGTTCAAGAAGATTTTCAAAGACGCAGGACATTTTGCCAATGGTTTAATGAGAAAATTAATGCAGAGAATAATTTTGCAAGTAAAATTTTATTTACTGACGAAGCAACTTTCCATAATAACGGAACTGTAAACAAACATAATTTACACTATTATTCAAACGAAAATCCGCATTTTTTACGAATTGTACATAACCAACATAGATGGTCCGTTAATGTTTGGGCAGGAATAATAGATTCACATATTGTTGGTCCCTATTTTTTTGATGGCACTCTCACTGGTCCGTTATATCTACACTTTCTTGAAAATGAATTCATGCAATTATTGGTGAACATCCCTTATAACGGAATTGAAACAATGTGGCTTCAACAAGATGGAGCGCCACCACATTACAATCGTAACGTTAGAGAGTGGCTGAACCAACAATTTCCAAATAAATGGATAGGGCGCGGTGGACCTGTGAATTGGCCAGCTAGGTCTCCCGATATTACTCCCCTTGACTTCTTTTTCTGGGGCCACATTAAAGAAAAAGTTTATAGAGAGTGTCCTATTAATGTAGAGGATATGAAAATTAGAATAAGAAATGCATTTGCATCGATAACTCCTGTAATGTTATCAAATGTAAGGAACTCTTTGCGTCGCCGAGTTCAAAAATGCATAGAGCAAGATGGGCGTCATTTTGAACATCTTTTAAATTAGTTTTTTTTTTTTCATTTACACAATTAGAAAAATGTCGACGTTTTGCTGTACACTGACAGTACTTTCTAAATAAGTGCAGCAAGTTTGATATTTGCAAATCCTGTAATAATTTTCAAGAAAGTGTTTTAATTAAGTTTTTTTTGTTAGTTAAGTTTTAGTTTGTTGTTATTGTTGCTGTCATATACGAATATGAATCAAAGAAACTTTAGGTTTTCGTTATTAAATTACAATCATAGCTTCGTTCTTTAAATTTATAATTTTAAAAAATTCCTACATCTAAAGTTTAATAGCCAATCATAAAAAAAACTTATGCCGTGAGAAACTTCAACAAAAGGTGTTTAAAATAGTGTGATTACATACAGGGCGTTCCATTTCATTTTTTTTAGAAAAATGGTCTTTTGCGTAATGCATCATCCTGTATAAAGTTTTAAAAGAAATTTCCGATTGTGCATGCCTTTCTATTTCCCAATAGTTAGATAATGTATTTACCAAATTTCAAAGTCAAATATTTAAAAATAAATAATTTACAGAGTCACAAATGTTGCCATTTTTTAACGATAAATCATCAATATCTCGAGAACCATAAACTTTAGATCAAAAAAACCCTATATTATTTTCATCCACTAATGACGAGCTATCGAATCGTGCAATAATATATAGGGTGTTCCATTAAAAAAAGCACAAGTTAGGGTTGCCACACTCTTACGGGACACCCTGTATTTGTCTAAATAATTTTAGATTGTGCATCTAACCCATATGTATGTTAGTGCGTACACAGATTTTAAAAATATTCAACAATAAAGCCACAATCTTCCGCCCACGCACTGTTGGCCCACCCTGTATACACAGAAAAAGAATGTAGTACTGGGCTCTACAAATACAGAGATTTATACTACAATTTGCGTTTAAAAAAGAAACCAGCTATTTATTGTATCAAATATTCATAAACTTTTGTAATCTTAATATTTTATTAAAAAGTACGACAATCTGTAGTGATAGTTACAAATCTTAAAATAGTTAATACTTTAAATAATTTTGGAAAAAGTTTGTATTCGTAAATATTACCAATAACTACTTATTGTAGCATTTCGTAACAATATTTTTATACAATTTTTACTACAAAATAGTAGTGATTATTCGCGTTTTTTTTAAAATGTTTTTAAAAATTTGTAGTATTAATTCAAATTTATAATGAGAATGATCGAAAGTTTTTTGTATATACATAATCAGAAAATTGACTATATCACATAGAAAATGGTATAGAAAATATGTACAACCGAATTCTCTTATGTCACAGAGAAAAAAGGTCTGCAACGCGTCTTTGTCATTCTGATTTTAAAGACGATCGGTCGTCAAACGCATGCCATTGATCGATCGAATTTAAAAACAGGACTATAAAGGTGATAGTTCACTGCAACCTTTTTTTTCCTATGACATTGATTTTGTTTGTAATCGTACATACATTGTTAATATTTACGGAATTATAAATTGTATACACGCAGTTTAAAAAATGCGCATATAAGGTATAACTCACAGAAACAACTATTAAAAATATTAATAACTTATATTTCTTATGTGCACATAACATAAAAATACAACAATAGTAAACAATTTGCAATAGGTCGCGACTTTTTGCGGTCATTGTAATACATCATCTTTATTGAAAGCAAGATATATTCTATACCTAAGCTAAGTAAACTTTCGCAATAAATTTATATTTAAAGTAAACGTAAATAAACAAGAAAAAAGTAACAATATAACAACAAACAATAAAATAAATATAAGTACATTTTTAGATACTACTTCATATGACTGTATCATAAATATGGCTTAAATAATATTATGTTACATTAGGTAACTTATCGCAGAGATACAAATATTTGACCAGAATGTAATTGTGACAGTAAACAAGGACTATGATCATGTAATGAATCAAAATCAATAATTTTATTAGTTTTTGATTCAATAACTTCAAAAGCATGTATGTGTTTGTTGAAACAAACAGTATCTAATATATTACAAAGAAAATATACATCTGTGTTATTATACAAAAATATCTTCACAATTTTGCCAAACAGAGGCAAGTATTCAAAGTTTAATATTAATATAGCATTGGGTTTATATAACGTTCCTTGAACATCTATCCACTCAAGATCTAATACTTCAATAGATTTTGGTATTGGAAAATAAAGTTTTCTACATTCATCATTAATAATTGAAAATTTACCCCACAATAAATTTTCTCTGAGAGGAGACAGCAAAATGTGACATAATTTCAGTTGTGACTTATTAGCCATAGTATGTATTATATTTTTAAAAGCTCCTGAGATATTAGATGAGAATGAAATAGTAGTTACCAATGTTGAAAAGGAAAACAAGCTGGATAATACCCCATGTCATTCAAACCAAAATGTTTCAACGAGACCGTCAAGATCAAGACCTAAGCCTTTTAGCTGAAAATCTTTTACAAATTACTGAACAAAATACCACCAATCAAAATGAACTTGTTGAAGTATTCAGAAAGTTTGGTGAGAATTATATTAAAATTGAGAGAGAAAAACTGTATTTTGAAATTAAACGCTTTGCATTTCTCCATCCCGATTTTTCATTATAGGTAATTAGATTGTTCCTAGAATTTTTATTTAAAGTAAATATTTAAGGATAAAGGTAAATAAACTTTTTTCGTTGTATAAAATTATTATTTATTTAATTTAAGTACAAATACATATGTATAAAAATAAAGAAACTCTTTTTTTTACATAAAATTATTTCTAACGTAATCAGCCCTAGCTGCTGCTCCTACTTGATAAATAGCATCTAAATTGGCTGCTGGTTCATTATTTGGATAATCTTCATCTGGCATTTCGATGTCATTTCCATTTAACAGATTTGCATGTTTTGCAATATGGTGTAGCACACAACAAGCATATATTATAGTACTGGCTTTAACAGGATGTTGTATTAAGCTACCTACCTTTCAATATTCCATTAGTTCTTTCAATAACACTTCTTGCAGAACTCAATGTATTATTAAATGCTTCTTCTCCTGGATTTCTCGGGTTTAGAAATGGAGTGAATAGCCAAGGTTCAAGGGGATAACCACTATCTCCTATCAAATGACTGCTTCTAGCACCCTGTTCATGAGTTACTCGTAAATGATTTCTTATGGAACTAGTTTGCCAAACAGCAGTATCGTGTACGGAACCGAGAAACCTTGCATTATTTTTAATTTTATATCACACTAATCTGGTTTTATTAACTCTTCTTTATTTGGTAAATTATACCGGGTGTTTCGTAATTGCACGGCACTAGTTTAGGGATGTCATCTGTAGCCCGAAACAAACAAAAAAGTTCATATAAACATTTGTCCCAAACTAATTTATTACTCAGATACTGAGGTATAGAGGTATGGAAGATTTAACAATAAAACATTCAGAGTAACTGTTCAAAGTGGCGTCCATTTTGTTGAATGCAGCATTCAGCACGACGAATCCATTGCTCTCTGGCAAGTTTTATAGCATCAGGACGACCCTTGACAGTTTCTGCAGCTTCCACGATACGATTTCTTAGCTCTTCTTGCGTGTTAATAGGCGTAGAATAAACCATAGACTTCATCCAGCCCCACACAAAATAATCAAACGGCGTTAGATCGGGAGACCGTGGTGGCCATTTAACAGGTCCATTTCGACCAATCCATCGGTTAACGTATACTGTATTTAAATAATCAGTGACAATATGAGAAAAGTAGGCTGGGGCACCGTCATGCATAAACCAAATCCCTTGCCTATTGGCAATCGGAATATCTTCTAGAAGCTCATACAGATTATTCTGCAAAAAATGCAAGTAAGATATTACAGAAAGCCTTGTTGGTAAAAAGAACGGCCCGATGAGATTGTCACCAAGAAGACCACACCAGACATTTAATGGAAAGGTATGTTGGTAATGCGCAGTAGCGTATGAGAGTTTTCATCGTTCCAAGTATGGGTGTTTCGAAAATTAGTAATCCCATTTCTTGTAAAGCAAGATTCATCGGTAACCAGCAGGCAGCTCAGAAACTTAGGATCTCGTGTGCATTGTCGAATTAACCACTGACAGAAATGTCTACGTTTGTTATAATCCAGTGGTAACAAATCTTGTACAGGCGTAACGTGAAATGGATACAATTGTTGCTCGCGCAAAGTTCGCCATACGCTTGTACTTGATATATCGAAACGACTTGACAATCTTCTGGTGCTAGTAGTAGGAGATAACTGAACAGCGTCAAGTATCCTTTCTTCAACGTTTGCAGTTCGTCGAAATCATTGTCGACCAGTGTTCATTCGTACAGGTTTGAACGTACCATTTTCCCTAAGACGTCTTTCAATGGCTTCAAATGTTTTACGATTTGGTATCCTTCGAGTAGGAAATTTTTCATGGTATCTTCGAACGGCAGCAGCCCCATTTTTATGTACCTCGCCGTAAATCAAAAGCATGTCCGTTTGTTCCGCAAAAGTGAATAAATTTGTGGTGTCTCCCATGATAAATAAAAAATTAAAGTGTATTTAAAGTATTAACTCACACGAAAATGCACAAAACTTGTAATACAAACTAGTTTCTTACAGAAACATGTTTAATACTAATTAGCAGATTTAATGACAGACGTTTAGTAACTAACAAATAAACGATATGCAATTATTTCCACGGCTACTTGATAAGTATAGTACATGATGTTAGTGACTAATTTAAATGAAAATTACTGAAGTAGATGCCTTAAGTTACTATGGTACCACAGTGACTTAAGGCAGTCACCCTATTTATCTTTAACCTTCAATATCTCGATAATAAATTAATTTGGACAAATGGTTATATGAACTTTTTTGTTTATTTCGGGCTATACATGACATTCCTAAACCAGTGCCGTGCAATTACGAAACACACGGTATAAAAGGAAATTGTGACATACACACTCATTTATAATATATTGAATCTAATAATAATTTTTTTTTTTTAATATCTTAGCAACACGGCAAATACGATTTCCCGCGAACACTATATCACAATGAAATATGAAAATTCAGATATTCCAATACTCCATCCATTTAAGTATTTCATTGCAATTACTTATCTTTATTTTTAATTTCACTTTCTCATTCCCAGTTCAAATATCAGTTTATTGAATTGGTCACGGGGTATAGGTTTTGTGAGTACATCGGCGAGTTGCTTCATAGTAGGTACGAACTCAACATTTATGGTCCCGTCCTTTAATTTTTCACGGATGTAATGATATTTGATATCGACATGTTTTGTTCTCTTGTGAAAAACTGGATTTTTCACGAGACAAAGTGCTCCCTGATTGTCCATCATCAATGTTGTTGGATTCTTTGTTTGTTCTCCAATATCCACTAAAAATTGACGTATCCATGCTGCTTCTTTTGTTGCTTCAGAGGCTGCAATGTATTCAGCTTCTGTTGTAGATAATGAAACTGTTTTTTGTAGACGGCTCGACCAAGTTACTGCTCCATCTGATAATACAAAAACGTAACCTGAAGTGGAACGACGTGTGTCTAGATCATTTCCGAAGTCAGAATCTGAATACCCAACTGGATAATACGTCATGGAACTTTTTTTATATTCAATACCAAGTTCTGCAGTTCCTTTCAAATATTTTAATATACGTTTTATCGCATTCCAATGTGATGAGCTGTAATTCGATGTATACCTACTAACTTGATTTGTTGCAAACATGATATCTGGTCGTGTCACAATGGCTGCAAACATAAGTGACCCAACGGCTTCGCGATAAGGTATATTTTTCGCATCCATTGTTTCATTATCTGGTTTCGTGAGTTTAATGTTCGGATCTGCTGGAGTGCTAATAGGTGCTGCATCCTGCAGTCGAAATTTCGCAATCATCTTGTGAATATATTTTGTTTGGTGAATGCGGATACGTCCTTTGACTTCATCGTAATCAATCTCCATCCCAACAAAATCTCCAGGTTTTGAAGTGACAATTTCAAATTGATTTTCCAGTTGCCGCATAAATTCTTGAAGAGAGCCATAATTTGATGACATGACAAGACCATCATCAACATATAATATTAATATTATAACTGATCCTGAGACATTCTTTTTATAGACACACTTGTCCGCCAATCCTTGCTCAAATCCTTGAATAATCATGAATTGGGTAAACTTGTGGTTCCAACATCGTGATGCTTGTTTTAATCCATAAAGTGATTTCTGCAATTTGCAAACCAAGCCATCATGGATATTGGCTCCCTCCGGTGGTGTCATGTAAATTGTCTCTTCTAGATCGCCATGCAAAAATGCGGTTTTGACATCAAATTGTATGATTTTGTAGTCATGTTTCACTGCTGTGGCTAAAAGAATCCTAATCGAATCATATCTTGTCGTGGGAGAAAAAATTTCTTCATAATCAATTCCCTTGGTTTGAGAAAACCCTTTTGCACAAAGTCTTGCTTTAAATTTCGGTTTATTTGATGATGTAATGTCCTTTACTTTAAAAACCCACTTGCATCCTATGATTTTCATTTCTTCGGTCTTTGGAACAACTTGCCAAGTGTTGTTCTTTTTTAATGCAATAAGTTCATCGTTAATTGCGTTTGTCCATTCTCGAGCCTCCTTGTTTTTCATTGCTTCACCATAACTTTCTGGTTCCATTATTTCAGCTAAACAAGCAGAGTATCGTGTAGGGTTCTTGATAATATTTCTAGATCGAAGATTATAACTGGCACCTTCTTTGTCTGAAACTGGATCATTTTCTTGACAGATATTTTCATCATTAATTTCTTTGTTGTCTTCATTCTCTCTCGACTCTTGATTATTTATGGGATAGATATCGTAAGAAAATTTAATTGTTTCTTTGTGTTTTTCGGTCTTGTTACCGCTGTGTTCGTTAAATATTACATTTCTGGATACTTTAATTTTCTTAGTGATTGGATCGAATAAGCGATAATTATTGGAATTACCATCATATCCTACTAATACTAATCTCTTTGATTTTTCATCCAATTTGGTCCTGTGAATGTCTGGAACGTGCGTGAATGCTGCACAGCCAAATTTCTTAATATGTGTTAAAGATGGTTTTCTTTTTGTAAACATTTCAAACGGTGTTGTTTCTTTGTGATTAGCAGTTGAAGTTCGATTTAAAATATATACTGCTGTGTTAATAGCTTCTGCCCAAAGATTCTTCTGCACTTCCATAGCGAACATCATAGACCGGGCACTTTCCATCACTGTGCGCATTTCTCTTTCAATACGACCGTTTTGTTGCGGTGTATAAGGAGCGGTATTTTCAAGACTAATTAATTATAAATGAGTGTGTATGTCACAATTTCCTTTTATATAATTTACCAAATAAAGAAGAGTTAATAAAACCAGATTAGTGTTATATAATTAAAAGGTTATGGGCCCAGGACACGTTTATTGATGCTGAGTGCCGAACTGAAGAGCATCTGAAGGATAAATTGATTTCGTCGACTTTAAAAAAATATAACGACAGAAACGTCACAGTTATTGTGCTAACTAGATTGTCTCTTCCTGTTGGACGCGTTGGTCGCGACATCACTAAGGAGTTTGTCTTCTGTAACGAGTAAATGAAAATGACCGAGAGACTGGACTTTAGCGCTTTGAATAAGTTTAACGGATCAAATTATAATCAATGGCGTTTTCAAATAAATTGTGCTTTGAAAGCAAAAGGTCTGTACGAAATAGTACATGGGACAGAACTGAGACCTGCTGAAGATGGTGATCCAGGAAAAATCTGGATTAAAAGCGATGCAACAGCTATGTTTTTATTGACATCTGCACTAGAATATTCGCAAGTTACATTTATTGAAAATTGTGACATACACACTCATTTATAATATATTGAATCTAATAATAATTTTTTTTTAATATCTTAGCAACACGGCAAATACGATTTCCCGCGAACACTATATCACAATGAAATATGAAAATTCAGATATTCCAATACATTACATGCGAAAATTTTTGCGTTTGCATCTGATACTAGCATTACATTGATTGAATGTTTTCCTTTTCTATTGATATAAACAAATGGGGGTTGATTAATATCTGTACGAGGAGGTGCAATAATCTCTACATGAGTTCCATCGACAGCCCCTATCACCCCTCTCAGTCCATATTTTCTAAAAAATTCTTGTTTGACAGCAACAACTTCATCACGTGTAATGGGAAATTTAACCCAAATAAGTAATAAATGTTCAACAATTAGTGAACAAATTTCATTTATCGATCTGCTAACTGTAGCTTGACTAACAGAAATCCAAGTACATGTACCTATTGAATTCTGATAAGATCCAACTGCTAAAAAGTGCAATGCACTAAGGACTCTTCTTGTAACAGGTATTGTGTTATTATTTCCGTTTGGTATGTAAGGCATTAAGTCGTTAATTAAATTTATTACACATTGCTTATTTAGTTGGAATAATGTAATAAATTGTATATCAGGGATATTGAAAGGATCCATTTCACCTCGCAGTCGTCTCCTTTGAATTCGCAAAAAGTTTCTGAAATATTTATAAAGTCAAAAATATACCCACTTTTTACTCATGAATTTTTTTACCTATTATCATCTTTTTCTAATAATAATCCAATGAAAAAAGCAATATTATTATTATTATTTAAAACGTTCATGTTTTCTTACTAATTTTGACTACTACTTATTAATTACGACAATTTCCGTAACTTTCCGGGACCATTAAACTCACTCGTAAATATTTACGAGTCTGTAAGGTTTTCTGGAAGCAATAGGGAACGCAGAATTGCATATCATCCATAAGCCTACAGAAAGATACAGATTTGCTTACAGAGATGCGCAGAATAGAGCCATTAAACTGGATTGTACAATCGGGCCTAAAGGTTTATACGCTTTTGAATCTCTCTCTACAAGCTACTTCATATTCTCTGATTGCGGTAGGATTTGATTTATTAGAAATCAAAAATTAACACACTTTTTGCTAACATGTTGCACGTACAGCAATTTCACTTCAGTTTCCTAGGAGGTCTTGCGGCCAAAGTCTTCTGTTTTCATAAGGCTGCAATAATTGGTTGATGTTCTGAACTCTTTCTTGTATGGGATGTTGAGATCTGTATACAATGTGTGATAGGGTGCATCGAAGGATTTTATTTCGACATCTCTGCTCTATGACTTTGCTGGACTTGCTCTGGTACAGCTCCAGAGTTAAATTCCATAAGTCCACATGGGTTTGATTATTTGTTCTGTAAATGAGTATTTTGTTGGGAATGTGGGATTTTCGGTCTAACTTTATTAGCCAGTTGATTTCCTTTGATTTAAGTCCTATCTGTTTTTGTTTCGTTTGGACTCTTTTCAATTTAATTTGAATCTAAATGAAATGCTAGGTATTACTTTTTAATGATTGATGATCAAATTGTTGATCAATTTTGTTGAAGACCCATATTTTGCATTGTCTAGTAGCATTCATAAAAGTTTTAAACCAACGTTCGTCGATTCTGTTCCAACCTTAACAGTGACAAAAAAACTTGACAAACTTTTCATCATTCTGCTATTTATTTATCTTCTTTTTCCATTTCATATTTGACATAATCAGCAAATAGTTTATTATGATTCCTCACATAAGTCAACACAGTCTCACACAAGTTCTCAACCAAGTTGATGTGTATTTAGAAGCCTTTATACAACATCTCTGGTAACCATAAAGCTGTCATTTCGTAAGCACCACACTAAAATTAAACATCAAAGCGCAGAGTAGCCTTTGGTATCGCAAATGAAAAGTGCCCTTTTTCCGCGCTCTCCCGACTCTTGATTTATTATCGATCGCCTTAATTGCCTAGCATGACCTGTGCACTAAATTCATTGTTTCTAAATATAGGCAGACAAGTGGTAAGTGCAGATATCCGTATTTAGTCGCGTCGTGTCATTCCTTCATCGATTATTTCTATAAACCAACAACGAAACCGGCGACGTTGTCGTTCGAACCGAATACCACCGCACTTCAAGGCCTGTCTCGTTCTGTTTTAGACGTTATCGTGGATTTTCCTCGAATGGGAATGGGAATGGGAACCCAGAGGCGGGAACTTCCCCATCTGGTTTTCATTAGTTTTAGGCAATTGCTTATACTAAATCTCGGAATGTCTGTTTTAGTTTTGAATTGCCGGGAATAACAGCAATTATTCCCTCTCGGTGTTTAGCCCACATGTAAGTGCGCGTATAATTTATATCGAAGGTAGTTTGTTTGAAACCGAGCAGGTATAAGGGAGCTGGTTATATACTTGATTTTATTGTGCACACTTAGGGTACGTGATACGTATCGCGAGTTTTATGTGACGCAGGGGATGATCATTAATTTCGAGCAGTCACATAATATATTATAGGGTCACTTTTTAGAGAAACGATTCATTATGCATTCGATTTGTATCTTACTGCAGTTTGCTGCAGTTAGTTGTAATGATTCAAAACGAAGTGGCACTTACAATATTTATTACAATATCAAGAATTCAAAAGATTAGTGCGCTGTAAGCTGTAACTAAGTTAATATTTTGTTTTGTATTTTTGTAATACATATTCAGTGCAATGCTTTGATGATAGTTTAATTACAGTTATAAACAAGCGGAAAAAATAATTTAATTTATGTTGAAGTAGTTTATCTGCTCTTTTGGTTTGCAAATGAAAATGCGCTTAATGATGTCAGATTGCCTCAAGGCGATACAGTTAATTTCAAACTCATTTGAAAGTCGGTGCACTGTTGAACTCAATTATCTTAATTAATTAATTTTTAAGAGGTAACGTAAATTTGCTTTGTTTATTTAATGTTTTTTTTTGTCTTTAGTTAGAAAATCAGCTTGAGGTGATTAAATTAAGTACTTGTTTACGTCGACAATATTAAAAATCAAAATCCTTTGCAAAAAAGAAATAAAAAACAACACCAATCTAATTTAAGTCTTAATCCATTCTATTTGCAATTTACGGTCTTTAATACTGAAGAATATTAAGGTGTGCCCAATAGAATTTACAAAATCTGACCTGACGAAAATACAAACCTTTCAAAGTTTATTTTAGGCTTGTCATGTCACACTGTGCATAATAAATATAATTACCGGTTTAACTTATCATCGGCCCGTCAGCCGATTCAAAACGGCGAACGCCGGGAAATAAAATTTAAATGGGAGAAAAATTCACGGGGATTATAGGCGGCGGCGGTTTGTAAACACGGGCGAAGGGAAGGCGATAATAATAAAGTAGGAAGAAAATTACATCGAAGTAAAATGGAAGATAAGAGAAGTTGCCGGCACTCGTTTCGACGAACCCGAGGCGAGGAATGCAGACGGTTTTAAGATATGCACAAGACCAAGTTTCACTTTGTAACGTGCTACCGATGAAACCTCCCCGAACTACTTTATTTACACGAAAATAAACCGGGTTGAGTAATTTTGCGTAGAATTGTTTTGAGCAAACCAACAGGGACTATAAAATATCTTAGAAAACTTACTGGCTTCTGTTTAGTAGCATCATTAATATTCCATCTGCAGAAAGAGATCCCTTTTAATTATATACATCATATAACAGTCAAATAATTAATGCAGTTAACATAATAACATCTTTACTTTCTGTGATTTGTCTTCTCATCTTAAGTATCCTTGCTTTAGATATGTTCATTTTATAATCATCTTCCTTTTACTGTAATATGTTTACTTTCACATTTCTTATTATGCATTTTTCTCTTATATTATGATTTGCCTATTGATCCTTTTAGTATGTTCGTTGCTAATTTTTTTCTTTTTCTTAGCCGTGTAAGATAGTTTAGAACTTATTGTGTGTTTACAAACTTTAGTTTAAGTTTCTTGTATGAAGTTCTTGCTGTCATTGTTTGTATTCACCGGCTCTTTCAGTTTGAACTGCGTCACTATTTTTTTTTGTCGATGCGGTGTAACGGTCTTCATTTCAAATGAACTACATTGGAGTTCTTCCTGCTGCTCGCTTGTTGTAAATATTCAAGTATTATCATGTATCATTTGAGTTCTATTCAATTCGAACTTATTTTCCTGGTTTGTCTTAAAAACATTTTACATTACCCTATTTTTTGTACAAGATTTGGTTCAATGCAGTAAATTGAATGAAAAACTGTCTGAAAAATTAGAACGTGTTCTATCTTCAAACCGTATCTGCAGCCCAAAAATTTCTTGTTCCAAATAGAAATCGTCATGATTCGTATTGTACATTACAGAAGTAAAATAAATTATGCATACTTCAACTAATAAGTACATAACTGTGTAACGCGCCCTCCCAATTAGACTTGCTTATTGACTATTACGGACAAGTAAACAAATAATAAAAATGTACAAACAAACCCCACTTAAGATTTATTGCTAAGGAAATGATAGTCTAGACCGATTATGGCACGTGATCTTGTTAATAGGAAACTACGTCGTGATAACCTGGTTCTTTTGGTGGAGCAGCGAATAACTCTTTAGAACAAGGGATTTGACACTTTAAATAAAACGCAACAATTAACTTTAATTATTTATTGAAAAAAAAGAAAAGAAAAAAGAATGGGAAAAACTCCCGATATCCGCCTCTGTGGGATCGGAGATCTTGAGCGAAAAACCCTTGCGTTTCAAATCAATACAAATAAACAAAAATTACGATTTTCAGAAAGTACAGTATAAATCGTTTAACAGATTTCACTTTCGAATATCGGCGCGATCTACTTCTTTCGATTCACACCGTGGGTGGTTTAATGTCTACACAGATGTTTGTTGGAGAGCTCTGCTCCTCACAAGCTCGAGTCTTGGTACAGTGTTCGTCACTCTGATCTTACTCAAAGACTTGTTCCGTTTAATAAACCAACGCACAAAGTGCCTCAGTGGGACTACAGTGTACTTAGTAAATGGAGTTAATTAATGAATTAATCAGATGGTTTAGAAAAGTATGTGATACAAATGCCGCCTTCAGCGATCAATTTGCAAGTAAATCAGTAGCAATCACCTGTTTTTCAGGGGCTCCCCGTGGAAGGTGATAGTTTAACCCTATCTCTAGCTAACCTGATTAATATGATGCGTGTAGTGAGCCGAACTACTTCTACTACGTCACCTAAGCGTTAGTTAATTGCTTTGAGGGCGGTGCTCTACCCACTTGCCTCTACCCATTTGCCCTCTGTATGTCGCTCTTTCACCGTCTAACCTAGCTAATTAATTTATAGCGCAAGGAATTAGTTGACTGTGTTTGCACTCCACTATTGGTGGTTTTGGCTTTGCGGTCTCTAGGCGATCGCTTCTACTTAACCGACAAATCTCTCGGCAAAGACCACAGTTTGACCCTCCCCCATATACAGGGTGTGGAAGAAACTTTGTTACGAAAATGGCTAGGAATGTAGTTCAAATGGTTTGGTTTCCAATTTGCCTGAGAGAATCCCCAAGGGTAAAATGATTTCTAAAAGTACACTGTATTGAAAGCCCAGGTAGATGTGGGAAATAGTTAATGGCTGTTGGTTGATTACATTATAGAATTTGTCTACTAATTAAAGAAACACTGACCCATCAATTTTTCTAAGATGAAGGCCACTAGTCAGTTTTAATACTTGCTGAAATGTAACTAAAAATAGTTGATTAAATTTAGCTCAATGTAATTAATGCAAATCAAATTATCTCTACGCAGATATTACCACCAAAGGTGCGCTGAAGGAAATAAATGAATGTCAAGTACTTAAGGCGTATAATCCGTGTCCACTTACGCACACTACACACCTTTTATTTAATCACTCGCGGCGCGACGTGCGCGTGTTTATTTTAATTGCCTCTCTTAACACACTGTATTTTGACCGTACGGAAATAATGATTTAACTATAAAATGAATAAGACTACAAGCGTCTAAGGGAAAACACAACTAAGCCAAATTAGAATTGAACTCGACCGTTCTCTCTACCTGCCGTTTCTTCGCGTTCCCTATT